>KK121613.1:362766-426642 GCA_000611955.2 Stegodyphus mimosarum | reverse complement strand
TAGCTAAAATTAGTGGGGGTGCTGTTCCAAAAAAATTTAACCTTTGTTTTAAACCTGTGTAAAGGGAAACAAGCATGTATAAAAACAAGATTTATTTTGAAACTTCCATGAAATTTTACAAAAGAAAAATTAAACATTTCTTAATTACTTTAACTTAAATTGTTACAGTTCAAGCTTTACCTATTCATTTAAAAATGAAATCCATTCTTCTTGTTTTAATTTGCGCGAAGAGATCAATAATTTTCTCTTTGATCTCTGGATGACAACTGAGGAAATTTTTCTATATTGAAAGCATTGCAAGCGCATGAAAACGAAAGCTCTTGAAGTTCACTTACAGTCACAGAATTTATTACTTGAGGATGCAAGGACATGGTTAAAGTTTTCCGTAAAATAAAAGAACCGAAAAAAAATGAATCAAATATAATAGCTGAAAAATAATCTAACCAAGAATATGGTGCATGATTTTTAAACACAGCACACACGGAGTAAAAAAAAAGAACCAGCTCCCAACGATACTTCAGATTCGGCACTGCAAAAGCGACAGTGCTCTTCTCCCTCTCAGCCTCGTAAGAGCTTCCTAAGAACTCATGCGCAGAACAACCAAATACCACACGCGCGCAGTAAGAAATAATCACTTTTCCAGAATTTCGGCACTGCAAGAGCTGTGCTGTTTTATCTCCCTGGCTCGAGTGCTGCTTTCTGTGCGCGCTTGCGCAGAACAGCCTTGTGAAGCGCAGTTCCATACAAAAACTTTCGTACCTTTTTCCTAAACTGGAGGATGGCTACTGACATTAAGTTTAAGGATTATATATTGAAGAAGTATAAAGAAAGAATTAAAGAAAAAAGGGCTAATTATATTAAATATTAAAAATATTAATAAGTGGAAACAGGGGGTGCTGCCTTTCCACACTGCTTATTACGAGCCGCCACTGCGTTCCGATACTGTGTATCGGAAATTCGAAGATATGCTCATTTTAAAATGATTTTGCGATATTGCTGTTTAACTGAATTTTATGGTTTAAGTGCGAAGAACATGATATTTAATAAATAAAGAGAACAGAGAAAACGTTAAAAGAAAAGCTCCTCTTTGGGGAAAAGTAGAATTTGAAATCTTTCAGTTTTTTTTTATTGTTAGGGCTATTAAATACAAAGCGCTATTTATATAAATGATATATTGTTAAGAGAGCAGTACAGAATTACATTACTAAAACTGCAGTGCTGTGATAATATTTCTCATTTGGCATATGGACTAACCAGTGTCAAAATGAATACAAAATCTCCTAAATTTGCAGATACAAATTACATGAAACAGAAAGTTATGAAGTTCTCACGGTGCTTCCGCAGGATGTTTCCCTGGATCAGTAGCATCACGAGACAATACCATCACTATATGGTAAAATCCTGGTGTCTCGTATGCCTATTCCTGCACTGTCCTATTATTTGCATCACTACGAGTTGTGGTTATTGTAGCACGAGAGCGTGCCGTTTTATGTTCCTAGTTCTGTTTAATTAAGAAGCTTATTTTAACCTTCTGAAGACTTTTTCGTCGATTTTAGACGTAAGGATAGTTCAGTTCATAGCTGCTAAGGTAATAGGACTCACGAAGCAATTACCAGATGAAAGTATCCGGTAATTGCTTCGTGACAGTATCCGATGCCAGTTAAGTTATACTGAGCAATGCATCTAACAATAAAGAGAACGATATCTCTGTAATCCTTCTCTAGTAACGATGCAAAATATACGATTCATAGTCATACATTGTTCTGTCTCATCAACGGTGGTACGCAGTTTTTAATGATTTCCGTCTTTCTAATCAAATGGTCGTAAAAACTCAAGTTCATCCGTTCCATTGTAAAACATCAAGTTCCATTTCACTTATATCCAATTTTAGTCGATTGAATGTGGCAAAAAATTGGATCATAATTCATCAGAAATCAACAACGCGAACAAACAACACACAAACAAACTTTCTTCCTTATATATATAGATTCTGTAAAACTTTCAAATTTTTGATTAACAAACTCTACGATTTGAAAGCGAGCAGTAGCAACACTTCCCGAAATAAAGCATTTTTATCTCCAACACACGAGACTGTTGCCACTCGGAAAAATCAGTGATAAAATTAATTTGTTCGGAGTTTTTCATTAATATCTCGGCTAATTAAAGTTATACGTGGTCGAAATGGCTTCTCACGAATTTTTGGAATCAGGAATGCATTTCATGTTTGACAATGCTATTTTTATTTCATCTTAAAACTTAGAAATTTTTATTAACAAACTCTGGGATTTGAAAGCGAGCAGTGGCAACAACTTCCGAAATGAATCAGATTTTCATCTCCAGCATGCGAGACTGTTGCCACAAGGAAAAATAAGGGCGAAAATGATCGTTTTTCCGAGTTTTTAATAAATATCTTTGATTTTAGCTATTTTTTTTTTTAAAAGTGGACGTCGACCTTTTCCTGGACCCAGGAAAAAACTGTAGAAAGTTTGATGACGATAGCCATAGTAGTGACCAAGATATTAACGAACAAACACACACACAAACTTTCTTTTTTATACGTATATAGATATGCGTCATACATACATTTATTTCACATCAATAATGTAATAAGCAGTATTTGCTTGATTATATTTTTCTTGTCTTATATATTTTAGAATTAATTGATTTTATGGTATTAAAATAATGAACCTGTAAAATACATTGCGCGAATATTGAAGGGTATGACGATATCTCTGGTTCTAAAAGGGAAGGTTAGGACTACTCTACGATTACGAAGTCCTGTTAGATGATACTTTAAAAAAATAAGTTTGGGCATCGCTAATGACAGGAGCAATCCTTGCACTATTGGCCACAATTAATTCGTGGACTTGATGTGATTACTGTCAATTAAGTGAGATAAGTCACAACAACACAAAGTGTGTTTGTACTTAAAAGTAAAGGTGAGTTGAAAATTCTTACGGACCGGTATTTTCTTAAGGCTAAGTTAAATTTAACCTTACATCATTACTGCAATCGTAGCATTAATTTAAACACAAATGATGTTTGAAACCTCGTAAATTTCTTGCATTTTTTTGCGAATATGGTAAGATGCATCATATTAAATAATAAAACTAATAAAATTTAGTAATCTTCCGTAACTTTAACCACATTTACTCCTATTAAATATTCCAAATCGGTTATTCAAAACCAATATCGTAAGAATTTAGATCGTGTCGTAAGAATTTAGAACGTAGATTTAAATTCGTAAGAACTCATCCAAAGAGGCTCTAAAACCCATCTTTAAACACGGTTTTATGGCAAAGGTAAATGAAAGAGCAGAATAGCAATTAATTTCTTCACAGGCGCCAACCTTTAATAAAAATGCTCAAAGAATTTAAGAAATGCCCCTATTACTATGTTGTTCTGCACAGAGCTTTGATATCAGCCTCTAGGAATTTTTCTCTTTAACTGCATATTGATTGGTGGAATTTTAATATGTTGCAGCTTATTTACATATTTTCAATAAGGAATTCCTCATAGTTTTTAATTTTCAATTAATTTCTTAAGCCGACACATGCCAGAAGCATGAATAAAATACATATCCTTTATTTCACATTTTATTTTTTAATTGTAGCTTCCTGAAATCTATGTTTTCAGTGATGCCATTTTAACAAATAAAATTTTAACAAGTAACATTTTAACAAGTAACGCCGGTAACAATATTAAAACAAAATTCTCAGAGAATGTTTCCTTATTATTTCCTTGTTACAAATAATATTGAATCTAGATTTAATGCTTCAGATATAAAACATATGCTGACTTTCACGCAATTTTGTGCTTATATAGGTAAACAGTTCCAGAAAACGTCTAAATACCACTAATTTCTTCTATTGTATGAAAATGTGATTGTTCAAAAATAATTCCAGAATGCAAAAGTGCAGAATAATTATAATATACAGAAGTAAATTTACATGGTATTTTCTCCTTCCTTTCTAAATGTCTTCGTGGTGTAACTTGAAGTACACCCAATTTGTATTCGGGATATCCATAGTTCGAATCCCGGCAAAGGCGTTACACATTTTTCATTTTCTGCATCGATGTAACCTAACGACTCTACATAGTAAATTTGTTTGTTCATAATTTTCGAAATTACGTGATTTCTTTATCACAGTTTCATAATAAAACTACGTATGAACATACTTCTTGTGTTTGTTACTAATGCTCCTCATCTGTACATAATCCTGACCAGTTCCACGAAATTATAGTGAGCAAGAGGGAAAACATTTTGCCTTTCGTTGGCTTGGACCCCTTATAGGAAACAGTACGATTTTTCCCTCTTGCTCTAGTATGGATGGAGAATAACTAGATGGACGGATCCAAGAGACTCCTATTCTTCTTCTCCTACTGTCAGTCTTTCAGTCTGTTCGCGTCCCAGCAGTAAAATCGCCCTGTACTAGTAGTTCGAATCGGGTTCAAATCCCGGTAAACGAACTGGCTACATAGATTTAATGATTACCCATTTATATATGAATACGAGTGAGTTTCACTCTCAACTCCACCGTCGAAAGTATATTTTGCCTTAGCCAGATAGCCTCGCGTGCTTTGTTGTAATCCAATCTAGCTTGAAGAATATTGTAATCCAATCTAACTTGAAGAACATTATAAGTGCTTTTATTGGGCAAAGACACTATACATTACAAACTGCTGCGTGTCCTCGGAAATTCATACCAGGGCGTTTGGCAGCTGACGTTGTTAACTATTGTACGAACAGGCATGATTATTACGTGAACCATATACAGCTTGTTCAAAGTTTGATGTTGGAAGCCCTTATAAGGTGTTCAAAGTTAAATGTTGAAAGCCCTTATAATTACACAATTGCATTGCTTTTAGTACACAGGTCACGCGTATCAAAAAGTGATAACAATAAAATCTGTAATCTCTTAATTGAAACGTCTCTGTATATGT
This sequence comes from Stegodyphus mimosarum, assembly GCA_000611955.2. NCBI lineage: Eukaryota > Metazoa > Arthropoda > Arachnida > Araneae > Eresidae > Stegodyphus > Stegodyphus mimosarum. The sequence continues at coordinate 421,698 of KK121613.1, read as the reverse complement.
TTCACAGACCTTCTACCATAACAATAAAGTCCGATTGCACAAAGTAATATTGGCGCTAAAGTACAATTACTTTCGTTTTGTTGAAAGACGTGTATTTTCTATTCTTGAAGATTACTCAACATTGCATTCTTATGCTTAACTCTTAACTCAGGCTTCTTTAAATGCGATCTATATCTTTACTTATTCCTTACCGTGCTCTAGTGAATACGTGCATAAGATTACTGAATACTAGTAGTTCGACCCGGGATCAAATCTTGGTAAACAGCTTGGTTGCATGAGTGAGTTTTCATTGTTATCTTGAAAGGTAACGTGAATACAAACCATTTTCTATCAGAAATGAGTGGAAATTCAAGTTCTAACAAATTCATTTGAATTACGGAAAAACACGCGAGTACTATCAGTCTAAGGGACCGGATGATTATTTGGGTAATCAATTTAAATAAAAATGGCTTATATACACTCACACGTGTGGCAAACCTTTTAACCTTTCTTGTAACAAACCTACAAGGCCTAGCTAAAAAAAAACTTTAAGACTGTTTGAATATTAGTCTGGATGGTGCTATCCCTTTGTAACAAACGGAACTATGGAGTAAAAAACATTTTGATTTTAAACTGCTAATCGCATTACGATATGTTGAGTTATTAAGGAGAAGATTATCGCTTGGATTTGAATATACTTGTGTTTGTGATTGAACAGCATTTAGAATAGAGATTAGCGATAAAATTGTGTCTCAAATGTGGTAAAACTGCTAGCAAACTTATCAAATGATGCAGAACGCTTACAGTGAAGAGTGGTTGTCAGATTCTAACGTATTTTGGTGGTTTGATAGATTTCGAGGTGGTAGAGATGAGGTAAATATGAAAAAAAGGGGACATCCTGTCACAAGCGAAGCATCGAAGCTGTCTTTGCTGCACTAAATCAAGATCGTCGATTAATGATTAGAACGTTTGCAGAAAACAGTGATAAAGAAACTCTCCGTATAATAATTGGTGAGTATTTACGGAAACAAATTGTGTGCACTTTTTGTTACGGATTCATTTTAACAATAGAACAAAAGAATTATCGAATGGACAATTGTCAGGATTTTCTTGACAAGCCAAATGCAATTCACTCTTTAAAAAAAAATCTTCGCAAGCAATGAATCGTGTTACTTCGCCTACGATTCAGAAACGACAACACAGAGTGAGCTGGCCAAAACTTGCCAAAGTTAAGAATGTGCGTTTCCAGTAATAAACATTGAGGAAAATTTTTAGTGCTTTTTTTCTTGCAGTGGATTGATTTACTAGAAATTCGTTCTTAAGGGAAAACAGTGAACGCAGTGTGTTGTGTGTGCTGACATGCATCGCACGTATGAGTCCAGACTTTCTGGCCAACGAAAATTCTTCCGTACTGCACCGTCCAACAATCCTGGAGTCGTACGTTTTTGGCAAAAAAAAAGTAGCTCACTACACCCTCCCCCCTGTTTGTCTATCTTATCACAACCAGATTACTTTACGTTTCCAAAACTGAAATTAAACTTGAAAGGCAATCAATGCGATGATATCAAGACGATCCAACAAAGCGCTACAAAGGAACTAAGAGGCATTCCAGCAGACGCCACCCATCACGCTATGGAACGGTTTACGGATCCTGCCAACCGATGCATAACTTCGTAAATATTACGTCTAGAGTAATTGGAAATAACTTTTTAATGCACTCATTGTTTTTTATTAGCTCGCTTCTAAACCTCTTTAGCCAAACTGTGTATTTGCCTGTATTTTAATATGGCTCATTTTAGACAGACAGCTATACGTGCTTTCCCCTTTTAAATTAAAGCCTTACGTTGTTTCCTCTTTTAGATTAAAGAAATCATAGCAAAAAGGATAGGGCGAGCCTGGATATGAATGAGCGTTTTTATTATGATGGTTTACATAAACGGATACTTAAAACACCTCTATCAGAAAGAAAAATGGTGATAGTTGAGAAATGGTAAAATATCCTTTAATTTCTTTCCACCATTTAATCAAATTTGGGGATGCAGCTCAGACAGATAAATATCATATGTATACCACTATTTAGTAGTTTAAACCGGCAACTTTAATTTGAATCCATAACAAATATCAAATTCGAGTAGTCTTTGTTTAGATCACCAATCGCTTGCCAATGATCATTAAATGCCTTTGCCAAGCGTTAACTGCCTCTGATTCAGTTTCGGTAACAGAACTACCTATATTATGACATTTTTATGCTTTTATCCATATTTAACTCTCATTTCACTAATCAACAAAGTTGCCGGACTTCCCGTTAAGAGCAGTTGCATGGGGTATCAAGCAAGCAAGTTAACAAATCAACTGGTGGAAAGTACGTCATTTCGAAGTTCTCCACGGGCTCAGAACAAGGTGAATAAAATGGCACGAGCCATCTAAGTATTTGCAGCCACAGAGTGACAAATGTAATATTACCAATGAGGTTTGAGGTATTCAATGATCAACGAGCCCAATTTTATGCTCCTTCTTGATTTAAGTACATGTGCTGGCAAATTCGTGTCTCCTTTTGTGACATTCTGCCATCATGTTGCTTTGTCACTCACATTCTATCAATTCTCTTAAGATCCTCACTTTATTTGGTGTTATCTTCTAATTTCGAGCACCTACTAAGAATTTATTTTCTTCAAGGTAAGCAACTCTGGTAGAAAGCACTCGTCCGTGTACGTTGAAAACGCGTAGTCTGTTACGGTTCCTATAGCATCATTGTTACTAACATTTATACCAAAGCATGATAATTAGCCAATTGTGTGCGCTCACGAACGGGCGAGCGGTAATATCGCTGAACACTGCAGTTCAGTCCGAGTTCAAATCCCGGCAAATGGACTAGTTGCACGGAAGTTTTCGTTGTTTTCTCCATATATAATATGAATACGAGTCAATTTCCCTTAAAACATCCTCCACGATGTCTTTTCTTCTCTGTTGTATTACTTATCTTGTGTAATATACTTTATCCCAAATAATCCAAGCTGTCGTATGACACCCTTGCCACTTCCCCAGGAGTGCAGCTTATCACATAACAATCTGAAACTCACAAATACATTAGGGTACATCTACGATTACAAATGTTGCCCAGGTATGCTACAATATACGCCCTGTTCTGCAGCTGCGAAGGAACACTTTGCAGCTGCTGTGTTCATGATCGCCTGAACGAGTTGGGATAATTATTGTCAGGAAGTTGGATAGCTTCTCTTTTAAGAAAAGCCTTCATGAAGACAATCAACCGTTCTCTGACAGATAACTCTCAAGTGTCTCACCAAACCACGGTCTGTCAAGAGAAGTTTCTTGTCTCAAATTCTAGCTATCAATCTGCTGGTTCCATTTCTAAAGGCAGTTTTATCAGTTTTTAAATTTATATATATTCTTACGTTTAATTGAAGATACTGAGTCTGTTAGACTTGAAAAGTAATGATTGTTGAAATTTTAAGTTTTGGAAAGATTTAAAAAATGAACTTTGTAACTTATCAACTAATCAATGCTTCATACAAAACGACTTTTATTAATTCTGTAAAGGTTTTTGAATTTCTAATGATTAATAAAGTGTATAACAAATTCCTCTAAGTTTATGATGCTTTCTGAATCTAACATACATAGTTTTTCATGGGTATTTGTTCCATAAAAAATTTCTATATGCTTTACTGCATATAAAAATAGCGGTCACAATCTAGTCAAATTTAATGATGTATATTATTTTCAAGATCTATTAATTATTTTTCAATTACATGAACTTTTTAAATTCCCTAAATAGTTCATGTCTGAGAATGCTTAAGTACAAAGATAAGATTTGATATTTGTTTTGCCACGCAGAGGAGTTAAAAAGAAATTTGATTTCATTTTTTCACAATTCAGTTTGTACTGTTTTCTCTGTACATATAGTTTCATACTTCATTCCTACATACCTTTATATTATTTACATTTATGTCTTTCTTAGCCCAAACTATTCCGTAAATCTGGATATATTTATAGAAGAGCTACTATGTGCTAAAAGTTTTCTGAACCTTTCTGAATTGTAAATAAGGAAGGAATCATAGAAGTTTTTCCAATTTCCCTATTTTGCAGTGTTGCTAGTTTATAGTGAGCTTAAAAATATCTTCTATTCTCTCTTAGTCATCTAAAAGCAAACAGTTCTGCTTCAAAAATTTAATAATTCGCTTGACTGAATATTTTCGAAAAGAACTTTTAATTTTATCACCATCTCGGGAGTTCAAGAAATCGAATTCTATTTCCAAATAACCATAAGATAAACATTTCAGATATTTTCTGCACTTCACGGAAGATAGTTTAACTTTTATAAGCAATAAAAATGTTCTTAAATTTATAGTTGGTATTCCAAATCTTAAGCCATCCGTTGATTTGTCTTGCCAAATAAAGAATTGTAAAATGGCTAGATAGAAACAGAGCTCTTCACCAGACGCTAGGAAAGGGATTTCAGCAAATCAGTTGGAATTAATTTACTATATTTCGACCATTAAAAAGACTTAAATGCAAGATTTAGTTATCCGCGGAAATAGCGTTGACACGGATTAAATATATGCCCCAAGTAATAAAGTTTCCTTATTTAGAGCGTTCTAAATTCTTTTACACAAAATTTTAGAAACTTGTAAAACTTGAATTCCTTTAATTCATTTAGAAGTGCATTTAGCCCAACGAAAACCAAAGTTCCTAATTCCGAATTTTATAAAAGATTAATTAGCTTTGCCTCAGAAGAATTGCGGTTTAGCTGCAGAGATATCTAATTATTTTCACTTTCTTCGATGGATCGATTTTCAGCGATAGGCACCACATCGACAGTCGAGAGTTAAAGACCATTAAGTACTGGTAGTTTGATTCAGATTTAGATGCTGGCAAATGGGCTGGACGCATGGACGTTTCCATGTTTTTACTCATGTGTAACGTCAATACGAGGGTGTGCGGAAAAAACGTCACCCGGAAAAAAGGGAAACGGAAAGAAAGCCCCCGGAAAATAAAGAATGGAAAACATGTCACCCGGTAAATAAGGAACGGAAAAACAGGAACTCTAAAATCTTGCCAAATAATGCCGCCAATCGAAGTTGAAGAAACCTGCCAAATTCTAATTTAACCGGCAGGGTTATAGCGGGCTCTCTTGAGGGAGGTTTTAAGGGTAAGACGTTGAGCTAGCTGCAGCCGAGCAAAGTCATTTCGATAGCAGGTTTTAATATTCTTATCGCAAAATGTGACTAAATTTCATCTACAACGGTTTGTTATAATACTGCTTTTAACGCTCAGTTATGCGACAATATTTCACCCCTGAACCACAGCTTAAGGCTATAACTACATGGAGGGGAATAATCACTAATGGCCATGACCCGCTGGTCAACCCTCTATTTTTACCATCGGACAGGTCAGCAGCTCGCTTATCTTCTTTCAATCATCGTCAGAAGATTTCCCTATTCGGCAGATATGGTTGTTATGATAAAACTTTTATCTGCCATCTTGGTGGTATTTTTAAACATCCCTTATTTTTCCCATTGCAAAAGAATGGTGACCTATTTTCCGTTTCCTAATTTTCCAGTGCCTATCTTTCCGTTCCTTATTTTCCGGGTGACATTTTTTCCTACTACACAATACGAGATAGTATCACTTAGAAAACTCTACTTAAAGGCATCCCTCAAGCAAAACGTGTAGAGTCCTTTGCCATAGTCTAGACTCCTTCCAATAAAGCGAGCTCACAGCAAATGTTCCTTATATTTTTGTCAAGATAAAGAAAGGATATTTCTCGAAGGACTTCATAAGGGACACTGATTCTAACTTGAGTTACATATAGAGAACTCAAAAACCCATCCATATAATCAGCTCGCTCGTTAGATTTAAGCTTGGGCCGAAGTACCATTTGCAAGAATCTTTTCTATTCGACCTCTGGTGGACGAGACTTAGAATTAATTTCATTTAAATGCAAACAAATGTGTCATAAATATCTATAGAATGTTCTTCGATTACTGTTTTTATAATCAATAAAATTCATATACTTTACCTGATTTTCTCACCTTCCTTGATCAATCAAATGACTGAATACATTAGATTTTTGATATTCCCTAACATGAATTTGGATCTTGACGAATTGTAGAACAAACATTAATTGTACTGTAAGTTTGCAAATAATTAATCAATTATTTTGACAGATAAGATATTGGTTTAGTTTGAATTATTTGATTTTCACAAAACACGCGAAAGTCCACCAGCCAGTCCACCGTCTACTTAAATTTTAAAAACATAAAAATTTGCATCATTTAAACCATTTTTAATTTGAAATATAGGGCTATAAACAACGGTTGCGGAAATAAAAGCTTCATAAGGACTTTCCTGGGCATGGTGAAAATTAGGGTGAATATCAAGTTTAGAATTATTTACCTATTAAATATAGTAGCGTATTTTGTACTTATTGTACTAACCAAAAGGTCTATTCAAGAATGCACGGTATTGTACAAGGAAACGATTTTATTTTTCAGGTAGTATGCAAATAAAAGCAATGTTGAGAAACTTTTCTTTTCAAAATTTCATGTACTATGCAAAATTCATTACATTTCACATACATGAATTTTACAAATTTCTTGAAAATTATTCATAAGAAATCCTATGAATGCTCCTATGGTTACAAAACTTTCATGGACATTTTAATAGAATTCTTTCTCTATGTAGTTTTATTTCACAATAAAAATAGTGTCTTTTATAACATCATATTACGCTTTTATTTCAAATACTGTGAAAAGACATTCATAACTTATTATTTAAAATAGAGAAATAGATTATATAGTATAAGTAACATTTTTCTTCCCCATTCCCATTGTTTATTTAATTCACTCTGCGTATCTGACTGGCGAATATCAGAAACTGTCATTTAAAAGACTGATAACAATCGATTTTACATTGCTGAATAATCAAAAATTTATATTTCGCTTTCAATTAAGTAACCAATGACTTAATTAATTTAATTTTCAGTTTTGCTTTGAATTATATACCCAGGGGTTTCATTCTTAAAAGAAACATCAATGCTTAATCAAAGATCAAACTTAATTTACTTTTTTAAGATTTCAATAAATGTTTCGTTCTTATTGTTCAACGCAAAATTTTAATTTAAAATACTTTCTTACAAATTATACACTAAAGATTTTAAAATTTGATATTCATAAATAATTTTTGAATGCAAAATCTCATTTCCACAAGTCAAAACTAAAATTCCGAAGATTTTTTTTACAGCGAGGGGGCCACATAAATTTCTAAAATAATTCATCAGTTCTTATTTCTCTTTATGTTCTTCCTAAATAATACGAAATAATTAATTATTCATGAATCAAATTGTAATGGAACAATAATTTCAGTTTCATCGCAGAAAGCTTAAGCGTCATTGAGAGATTTTATTAGTTTTTAATATTTATTGTCTGCTAATAATAAGTATTCACCAGAAAGGAAAAAAAATCATTTTATGGATTTTCTAAATCAACAAATTTTGAGGATCATTCAAATACATAATATTCTTATAAAACCAAAAATAGATCTTACCTCTGAAACAAGTTAATGCCACAGCAATTACAATAACCAAGCTATACCTCATTATGAAACCTTCAGTGTTCAGTTTATGTTCACTTCTGTGAAACTATTGTTTTCTGTCTTAATTTATACGATGCATACTTCTGAAGACCTTGCTATCTCCCGACATCTTGTGAATGCGGGTTTCTGATTAAAGGGAAAATGTAGTAGTAAACGTAGAGCTCGCAACCCATAATTTTCCGGTCAAAAACAGATACTCACATTTTCGCTCGAAGAAAAAAAATGGTTTGTGTCCGAATTTGTTTTAGTTGGTACGTCGTTTTTAGCAGCAAGTTAGTAAATTTAATGAATAATTTCATATCATTCAGTAGCTACTGTGGTACACGATACTGAAATAGGAACTGCGTTCATCAAATGCAAAGAAACAAATACATTGATGAAGTTTATCGTCCTTTGGTAAACCCGAGAAATGAAAGTAAAAATGAAGAATGCTTCTATACCCCTTTTGAGACTAAATATTTGGGTTTTTCCGTTATTCGATAACATGCACTTGTCAGTATTTCCAGTTAGAAGCATTTGCAAAACGATTAGGCAAAACCTTATTTTTTTAAATGTAACTTAATCATTAACACTTATGAAATAATTAGATAATTAAACTGCCGCATTTTCCTGGAGGTTCATATGATTATTATCTTTATTATAATAACTGCAATTGATATTTTAAATTTTTTAGTATAAAAATTATATATTAATGCAACCATTTTGGCGTAGTTTGGCGATAATTTTAAGAATGATTCACAAGCTCTCATATTTACAGTAATTCGGCAAATAGTACCAACACAGCAAAAGAAGACACGTTTTAGAAATTAAAAAAAATTTAATTATTAAATATGCAAAAATGTGCTTATATTGTTAAGATATCTTTTGTAATGTTTTCTGCTATTCTTCTCCCCGTGAACACAGTGATTTTTTTTCACATAAAATGCATCAGAGAATTACACGAACGCGACATTTCGATGTCGCTTGTTCGTATTTGCACGATTTTCCGTGATTCTGAACCTCTTTACAGCGTGCTGGCTATCTTATATCAACGCATTTCATCGTCGTTCTCTTTAGCCATTTTCCAGCAAAATGCTGCATTTCTTTAGAAATTTTACCGCAGTTTTTTCCTCTGCCAAATTCCCAAAACGCTTACTTTGAAATTAAGGCAAAGAGTATCACGATTTGTCCTACAAAAACTGTTGGAACGCATACAAAAATGGCAACGCTGCTTGACTTAAGAACTGTCATGCGCATGGCTGCCTAAAGAAAGGCTATTCGCATGGCAACCAGGGTTTGGCACATTCTGAAAATTTGGCTAAAGTAGTTGCAATAATACGTAAATACTATATATTTTTATTTGTTATATGCTCTTAAGAGGCATAATTATGAACATACTTCTAAAGAAGCATCTATGAGTTCCCTTATAGTGCTTGCTGCATAAACAATAAAAACATACAAAACTTGAGAATAAACTTACCAGGTGATTAATTTATCCCGTTCCGGAAACTATTTATCAATACTCGATATAAATAAATTTCTTGGACATTCAGCTGGATAAGGTGTTTCCCTGCATCGTTCATACCCTTCTAACAGAGAATATCCTCAGGGATAGAATATGAATGTCTCGTATCTCTTCTTCTTACCAATAACTTCTCTAGAGGCATTTCGTCTCCTCAGTTTTTAAGTGCCCCTATGTTTCAAAAGTACTATACTTTTACAAACATCCGTTGTTTATCCGAAACTCAAATCAAGCCCAAACGATATGGCAGTCATTATTGATAATCACCATACCAGTAAAGGTGGTATTTATTTCTTTGGCCAAGAATAAAAAGGGATAATATTTAGCAAAATTTTAAATGTAGCTGAATTTTTCGGAAGAACTATTAAAACATATCGAATCCCAAACTTTCCTTATCGACTGTACACACATAATGGCTAATGACATCCAGTTAGTGACTAAATATTACAAATAAAATTATATTAGACAACTACGTTTTCTAGTATTTTATATGAATTTCGCGCCTATAGAAGTACTAGTTCAATTTCATATTAACCATGGTGACAAAATATTGTTTCTGCATAAAACATTTCACTTGTTTTATATTTTCATTCGCAAAATAGTTCAAATTTTTTCCAGAACAAAAATTAAGATTTTTTTAAACTTATGGTCCCTGCTCATAGTTACAGATAAAATTTAAATGGAGCATATAAAAGATCAGTGTAGTACAGATTTATGCTCTGTTGTGTAAAAAGATAGCGATATTATTTTTTTAATATTAAATTTGCTTTGAAACATCGGGGAGCAAACACAACTTCAAAGAAACTAGGTCTTGCCTATATAATAACAATAAATTACCTGTCACCTCATTTAGCGATAAAATCTGGCTTCACGTGTCTCTTAGTGATAAGATGGTTTCAGCTCTTAGAAAAATGTCAATTCCGAATAAATTCGCTTGGATTATTTTAATTATTACTGTTTATCTTGTTTTGATTATTTGTAAAGCAAAAACCTGTAACTTAATAATCTGATTTATTTGACGTTTTGAAAATTTTACGATTAATTACACCTTCCTATATTTCTTCATGATTTTCGTAGTTCTATTTTAAAGCCTTGTTTCCTGCAAACAGAAATGTTGCTTAAGGTTAAAAAGGCCCACCAGGCGGCCGAGCGGTAACACTGGTAATTCCGACCGAGGTTCGAATCCCGCGAACGGGCCGTCTGCATGGGCGCCTTCGTGGCTTTCCTCATGTGCAACGTGCTAATGCGTGCCAGTTTCCCTTAGAAAGTCCTCCCTCTTTCCGTGTAGTACCTTAGGGTGGAACATGTAAATAAGAATAATAAAGTTTAAAAATTAATAAACTTATCATTAATTAAATAATAACCAAAAAGAAGAAAATTTATCATACTGTTTCATATCTATCGCTCCGATAAAACTGCTTGATTGATTTATCATTTTCTTCTTTTTATTCACATATTATTTTTATGAGTTTTAAATCAAAACTTATTTTAAAAAAATAGTTTCTTTTTACCTTATTTTGTTTTCGTCTTTTCGGTTTCAATGACACATTGTCAATTAAATTATTCAGTTGAAAAATCGTTTTGGACTTTATCGGAATTCCCAGTTTTTAACTTGCACAACGTTCCAAGATAAGAAAAGGTTTGCAGTTTCTTGGCCACCGCGATCTCCGGAACTCACTGCGATGAATTTCCGGTTCTGGGATTATCTGAAATCTGAGGTATATACATAAAATGCACGAGATTTGTCGGAATTGATACATCCATAAAAGAAGAAGTTATGCAAATTCTGCCTGTGATGTTACGTTCGTCATTGTTGACAACAATCTCCCGCATGTAATACGTTATTGTCTACGAGGGTGTGCAGGTTGAAAACTTGTAATTCTAAATTCTTGTAATTCTAAAGTAATTTTTTTCCTGTCGTCTCTTGTCTTGTCTGTCATTGGTGCTTTACAATGCTGTCCTTTACAAATACTTTAAGCCGGCAAATTTTGTAATATGTGTATCTTTCCAACGCCTTTACCGTTTTTCAATGCGTTGATTGATTTGTGCACGAAAAACGTAGGTGTTGATATTCGAAAATTTCGAAATATTTTCACTGTAACCGCAACCATAGGAGCTTTATTGATTTGCATCATCTCGATCGCAAGCACATACCTTCGGACAACAACATCCGAAATTTCATTTCAACTGGTTGAGCGATTAGGTCGCAAGAAATTCATATCGAGAAGTTTTTTATGCTCACCCTGTATATATACGTACATGCATTCATTTGAGGAATAATCGTGAATGACGAAAAGGAATCTATAGCTTGTTTCTAAAAGCAAGATGAAGAGCTGGGAAATTTAAAGTGAAGATTCTTAGAATAAAAAGCAAGACAGACTGAATGATTTTATTATGAAAAGAGGCTGGAAAATACTTAAACTATCTGTGCGTCAAAAACGGACTTCGATCTGCGTATTTCAATATCACATTCTGCAAAATTTCAAGAAACACTGCTGGGTTAAATCACTAATCGAGACTAATTTGTTGATATTGGTACGGATTTCGTATTTATTTAGCTCTTTATTTAGAACTGTAATTAAAATTACTTTATTTTCCCGTCCCACGCAGCCGATTTTTGAAGAGAAAGCTACGTCGGAAAAGTAAAAATAAAAGAGCACGTACCATCGAGGAAAATCGAGATATTTATAGATTTTACCAGAATATTCTAGTGAATAATTAAAAAGCTTATAAAAGCCGAATTTAAACGCCTCAGCTCAGCTGTAGTTGTAACTGTTTTAAGAGAACTGTTGTTTACTTAATACTATGATTGATTGCAGCGAATGTGCTGTGAGATAGAATTAGTTTCTCTGCTTTTGAATTGAGTTCTGTTTAACGTTCGAGATATTGTGATATTGTACGAATATCGCTGAGGAAATAATTAAGTATTTTGTTTTATTTCTTGTGAAAATAATAAATTTTATTAACTTTTTAACGACTTGTACATTCAATCCATTACGCAACAATTTTTGGTGTCAGAAGTGGGATCTGAATGCCTTTCACTAGAGCAATGGAAGAACAATTGAGACAGCTAGACACTGCTTTTGCTGCATTCCAACAAAAGATGGAAGCTGGCAAGGAATCATTTAAAGAAGAGATGAAACATTCAGTAAAAGAGATGGAAGCTAGTCAAGAATCTAGGCAGAATAGACGCTGTTGAAAATAAAGTTGGACACATTGAAGAAAGAGTTCATTCGGTGAAAGAACAAATAGAAGAACGAGATTCTTCTGTGGAGCAACGAACCGAAGGAAGAGTTTTTGCCGTAAAACAGATTGATGACAGGTTTTCTGCTGCTGTCGCCAAAGAAGTTGGCGCCTTAAAGAAGTGCATATCGACAGCAGGAAACAATTCGGATGGTTTTAAATTTTTACGCATGCCTGCTGTTCCCTCTTTGAACCTACCGACATATGATGGGAAGACCTCCTGGCAAGTGTATAAGACACAATTTTCTATATACCCTGCAGACTCTTCCCGAAAATCAGATTCTAGGCTTCGAAGCTCTATCCGGCGCATTGAAGCTGCGCTTCGGGGAGAAATGCTTGAAAAACTACAGTAGGCTTCAATTAAAATCCCATCAACAGAAGCCCACCGAAACACTCCAAGAACTCGCCACGGATATTGGAAGGCTGTCCCATCTCGCTTTAACGGAGTGTCCCAGAGAAACAAGGGAAATCCTGTTCCTGCAGTACTTCATCGACGGCATCCGGGAGCCTAAAATACAGAAAGCACTGAGAATGGCTAATGCGAAGGACATAAAAGGTGCTCCGATGTACGCCATGAAATTCGAGGCAGCTCAGCAAGCAGCTCGCAGATTCCAACACCCAATCAGAGCTGCAAAATTCCAATAGCCAGTGGATCAGCTGACTGCTCGTCTAAACGATTTAACTATACAAGTCAATGCTTTGACACGGTATATTAGTGATAAGAAACCGACCGTTAAGTCCTGGAACTGCGGTGCTTTAGGGCACATGCGAAGGAAGTGCCGAACACCCCAGAACACAGAAAATAAGACGGACAATATAAACAGACAATTAAATGTCATGAGATGGAAAAAGGGTGACAAGAAACCAAATTGCTGGAACTGCGTAGCTGAAGGCCGCGTACGAAGGAACTGCAAGACACTTCGAGGTACGGAAAATAAGACCATTTTCCAGCAATGACGCAGGAAGCAAATTAATGATCATAGCGTAGAGCAGAGTTCGAGCGTTAGAGAAAAACCCTGTTTTAAAGCGCTCAAGATTTCTGCAGTGAGTAGCAACAGTAATGGACTATCCATCAATGGACATACCGATGGAATTCCTTGCACTGTAATCATTGACACAGGAGCTAATGTTACCATCATTCGGAAAGATTTAGCTCAACTTTTTAAGGATAAACTCATTTGGACGCCCTCATGTATTACCCTCTAGACTGCGTCTGGTGATAGAATCGACATCGATGGTAAATTAAACGTGAACATCATGCTTGGAAGTCCCGCTTACCATCGCACGGCATATGTGGCATATATTACAGATCCTTGCATACTTGGATTGGACTTTTTAAGGAAATACAGTTTTTCCTAGGACTTCAAAAGCAACAAACTGCTTTCGGCATCAGAGGACATAACTATCCATCATCAGAAGAGATCCTCACCTCGAAATGCCGACACAGTGTCTGAAAGACCCTGCTCAGAAAACTGCCGAAATCATACTAGGGTTGAACAGAAACATGACTACCGGCTATTCTCCATCCCAGTTGCTCATCGGTCGTGATCTTCGCCTGCCTAGTGATCTCTTGTTTGGTCGCCTTCCGGATGCGCCTTCATCGCCTGGGGAATACATCCAAGATCTCCAGGTCCGGCTTGAACTGATGCACAATTTTGCGCGAGAGCGAGTCAACATGGCGAGAAGGAAGATGAAGACCCGATGCGACACGACAGCTACTGAGCATGGATTCAACGACAGCGTGTGGTTGTGGAATCTGACTCGACAGAATACTCTGTCCGAAACTACAGTCACCTTGGTATGGTCCGTACGCAGCTCTAAACAGGCTGAACGACGTCATGGTTTGGATCCGTAAGTCATCGAACTCAAAGGCGAAAATCGTTAATTACGACAGCTTAGTTCCTTACTATGGCCCATAATACATAGTGTATATAATTGTAAATAACAAGAACATGGCCTTTTTTATTTAGTATTTGATAGTATTTGATTGTATTTAGGGTTTGATAGTATTTGATTTGCTGAAAGTTACTGATTGCAATAACTGTTTATTTCGTTACTGTAACGTAATGTTTGTTATTGCATTGATGCCTCAGTTGTAAGTTTGGCTTCCGGTCCAGGGATTGTACTGCCCGGTTCGTGCTGTCCTTGGGAAGGGGGCAATGTTAGAGGTTTCGTATTTATTTGGCTATTTATTTAGAAATGTAATAAAAATTGCTTTATTTTTCCGTGCAACGCATAAGATTTTTGAAGAAAAAGCTACGTCGGAAAAGTAAAAATAAAAGAGCGCATGAATTTAATATTTAATAAATAAATAACTCATAGTTGCTGTTGCCATTGACGAAAATCGAGATATTTATAGATTTTACCAGAATATTCTAGTGAATAATTAAAAAGCTTATAAAAGCCGAATTTAAACGCCTCAGCTCAGCTGTAGTTGTAGCTGTTTTAAGCGAACTGTTGTTTACTTAATACTGTGATTGATTGTAGCGAATTCGCTGTGAGATAGAATTAGTTTCTCTGTTTTTGAATTAAGTTCTGTTTAATGTTTGAGATATTGTGATGTTGTACGAATATCGCTGAGGAAATATTTCAGCATTTTGTTTTATTTCTTGTGAAAAGAATAAATTTTATTAACTTTTTAAAGACTTCTGCATTCAATCCATTACGAACCAGTACGCACGCAACAATATGATTGGAAACTTTGAATTAATAATATAAGAAGAACTGTTTTTATCTTAACAGAAATATGGTAAAATTCCTCTGACCAACCTAAATCTAAAAATCAGACGTTATTAAATTATCATTATTCTAAATTTTATTTAGCCTGTACGAAAGTATTTCTTAATGAAAAACAGTTCTTTCACACCTACAAAATGAAATTTTTTAGAAGGTTTTGTCAATAAATTTCTCTTATAAAGCAAATTCCAGTTAATGGTAGGAAACAATTAGTTCACAGTTCACAGCTCACAAGTGTGTTTATTGATCATGGACATTGTACTTTGGATTGTATACATCTTGATCATAATTAAGCCTCACAGTAAAGCTAAGAGTAAATTAGATTATGTTATGTTACCTGGTTATGACACAGAAATCTGAGAAGGCCATCTTCTTAAAAAGTTCCTAAAGGAGATACCATTTACGTATTGATGCAACCATCTTTGAACAATTTAATTTTTTGCAAACGAAAAAGTAAATTTACTTATTGGATGCAAGTTGGGGATTTTCGCGACTTAAAAGAAAAAAAAAAAAAAGATTCCCAAACTATAAACTATGAATGTCAATAGCAAGCTGGTAAACGTTACCAACATATTAAAAAACGCAATTTAGCAATTTAATATATTTTTGAATTATTATATAATACATTAAAAAATAAAATACATTTCCTCCAATTCCTCCTTGAATTGTTTTGATTGAACCGTTTTTAAAAGCCAGTCCTTCCTAACGCTTTTAAAATTCTATTAAGATAATTCTTGGTTATTATTTTTTCCGATAGATGGCGTTGCCTCCTCGCGCATGGTACTACCTGAGGGTATAAAAAGCCGTTACTGAGGTTGCTTCCCTTTCTAGAAATTTTGTTCTCCTGATGAGGAGGGTCCTCTAGCTGCCCTCGAAATCGATTGAGTGTTTTAATAAATGTACGCCAAATGCAAGGTTGTTTCAGCGATTTTGATTATCACGATTAGTTTACATAACCCTTTAGATCTTGAAACACAAAAAAAAGGACAGTAACTAATATGCTGACGTTGCTTGATTGAAAGATTGTTATCAGCATAGTTGCCTGAAGAATGGTTGTCAAATTTTGGTGTATTCTGAAATTTGGTGAATTCGATAAGGTGGTTGCAAGAATGCGTAACTGCCAAGGAAACTAGCTCGTACAAGAGAAAATCACAAAAACTCTCATATAGCAAGGCAATTTGCTGAGATTTTAACCCAGATCGAAAAACAAGTCTTCAGCTCTCTTTTCCTCTTGGTCATTGTTAGACCAGTAAAAATAAAGTTCGCAACTGGCTAACGAATCCAGACAGTAACGTTGCACTTGGATTAAATACATTCAACCCTAAGTAGTGAAAGGCCATCATCCACTGCATCTCATCATGATCAGATTGGTCAGTCGAGGTCAAATCACTGAAATTATGTTAGAAAAAAAATCTGAAATGTTTCAGATTTTAGATTACGTCCAAAGGAGCGTTTTTTAAACGTTTTGTGTGTTACCTTTATTTGTTAAATATCATGTTCTTCGCACTTAAACCATAAAATTCAGGTCAACAGCAGTATCGCAAAATAAATTTAAAACGAGCATATCTTTAGGATTTCCGATACACATAATTCTTATATATTGCGCTGGGGACAAAAAAAAATTTCCCGTAGAATGTTGCCATTGCTCGCTTTTAAATCTTTGAGTTTGTTAATCAAAAATTTGTTAATGTTTTACAAAATATGAAATAGATAATAAAACAAATTCCAAATTCCAAATTTGGGTTTCCAGATGCCCATATTCAGCAGAAACGTTCGTTATTCAAAATTGGATGGCTCTAGGTACCGTTGTTTTATCACAATGCGAGAAACATACCTACATTTATGCAGATTCGTTATTATTTAATTTCTTTAAATATAATACAGGGCGATAATGTTTGGTGGCAACAATTGGAAAAGTGAATCAGATATTTATAGTGAATCAACGCAAAATGCCGAAACCTAAAAGATAGTCCTTCAGGAACAAAACCCCTTTGGACGAATAACCCTAAGTTTTCAATTAGTTCCATGACCGAATAATTCAGTTGATTAATGCAGCTACCGAAGACAAGGTCCAAGGTCCAGAGGTTAGTGCACACACTTAATACAAGGTATTTTAAAACTCTTATTCCTTAGAGATTCCTCCACGAAGGCATCCCTTCCCTTTGGCATATAGCCCTAGTGGGTGCTTTACCATAATCAAATAAACCAAAACAACCTCGTTCACATTCCCACAGGATATCTCAAAACTCAATATTCGTATAAAAGTGATTGTTAAGAAACCCAGAAATTTATTTTCTATGCAATATAAGTCTAATGGATATGTAACAAAAATAGTCATAACTGAATTTTATATTTTCCTGCATCTAAATATAAAAAGAATAGCACAAAACAAAAATTATCTTTTACATGGCATTATTTTCTGTTTTCCTTAATTAGCCGATATCCTGCTTTCTTTTTCTCTATACACTTTTATTCAATTTTATAGCCATATATTACTTTTATCTTAATTAACTATATAGATTATTCTGGGCTTTAATGGGTATTTTCATTAAAGTCCAGGTATTTCGAACTGAAGTTTTTTGTTGCTAAAGAACATTAATAAAATGTCTTAAAAGTTTTTAATAATATTAATTTTGAGGCATAAGCAAAAATGACACGTTTATCCAGTAGAATTTCTTTAAATATTCTAATTAGCTTATGTTTTAAATTTCAGCGTTTTCTTGTGTTTTCATCGACGTCAGTTTGTAACTGAATTTTGTTAATTCATCATAAATAAATTGCGATGTTCTTTTAATTGTCTTCTTAAGCTGAAAAAAAATACTTAATTGACATTAAATATCTTTGGGTTTTTCGCATCATTATTAAAATTACGTAAAAGAATTTATTTCTTTACTCTAATGGAAATTACATAATCATCCCGAAACAATAATGAATCTTTTTATTCTTAGAATTCCGCTTAATTTAATGCTTTTACGAATAATTTATTTAAGACATCGGTTATCAATCAACAAGGAAAAGATTAATTCATGGTCAGAAACAGTTTCCTCTAATTCTTTTTTAATTAGTTAATTCATATTTTGTATATTTAAGGAACTTTACCTCTGACAGCAAATTTTTAAGTATATAATGGCAGTTTATAAGTTTATGGTTGCTATTTTGAATTCGAAATGTTACCAGAAAATGTCCTGGAATACAAGACTTTTCTATACTAGTGTATAATAATTACTTTACAAGAATTTTGTGGAATTATTGTGCCATATTTTCAACTGTCTGAATATATTCGATCTATTTATGAATCGACATATTTAAGAACATATTTGATCTATTCATATTCGATATATTTTTGAATTTTCCCTTGTGTGAAGGGCTCGAAATTCTTGTTGATTATGCCTAATTCTTAATAAATTCTACCTCAGGGCAAAGGAGCCAATTTGAGTAATATAATCTAATTGTTTAATTGTGCGGTTATTAGTTAACGCAGTTTCCAATAAAATTTACCTAAACAAGAATCGAACGCTAAAGACTGTTGTGCATGGAAATAAAATTAGCACCATGTCACCCTGTTAGGTATGCTAATTAGCTAAAACGACTGGAATATCTAAAAGCTCGAAAGCGAATCTTGGAGAAAGCCTTTGTTTGCAAATGGTTTTAGCAGGAGGTAATAAAAATCTTTTTAACTGAATCTTTTTGAAACCAACCCAAAAGGAATTCAAGGTCTGGCCAATGACAGGCATCTCTTCCTTTTCACCATGGTTTTCATACATGTTGATACATCTGTTGATCTGACCTAGACTGTATTTCAGATCATTAGAATAAATTGCAACAAGAGACACCTGATTGCACTGTCATTTCGAAAGTATTAGAAGAAAAATAGCACGAGGTCCTTAGCTTGCTTCGTACTATCACTTGAACATTACTAATTACTGTAATTAACCTCTTGGTAACGTTTAATCTGAAAACGAATTTATGATTCACTTTCTAAGCCTCAGTCGCTAACGATTGCTAACCTTATGTTTATTGATTATGCCTCAATTCTTAATAAAAAATATGTCAGGGAGAGACAGTTTCAACATTTAGTTCTAATTTTCTGTGCATTTTTAATACAGTAAAAATTAAGCAATATTTCTAAGAGTCTTTCGTTAAAATGCACGTTTCCTTAGCTTGTCATGCCTTGAAACGTATAGTTTTACAGTAGCCAAGAAGAAAATCACGTTTTTCGCTATGATGATCGGTATTTGTTTCCTTTATACCATCTTATTTTTCTTTATCATTTCTAAGCCAAGACACCTTGAAAGCCTGAAAACGTTTAAATCAAATGCATTAAGTGAATAAGGAAGCAAAGTCAATTTGTAAAATACGTTACAACCCTAAAAAGGAGAAGGATGTGTACGGCAAGAGAAAATTGTTAATTACTGTCCATCCAAAGCTCTTCAGAGTCTAATTGAGTAGTTAGTATCAATGAGAACTGTCATATAGACCACAGATTCTTAAATCTTGATATGTATACCCTTCAGGTTCCTTGAGCGATATTTAGAGTAAAATTTGATTTATTACTTAATTTCATTATAAAAAATACAATAGTTGTGCAAAGGAAGCTTATTATTTGGTGTTGTGTCTATGGTACGAAAGCGATCGTCAAATTTAAAAATCCCCTGCTATGGACTCTTCTCCTTCCCTTCACGATTACACCAACAAGAAAAAAGTCCGAATAGGCTTTTAATAGACACAGGGAATAAAAGCTGTGGACATTTATCATTGAATTCCATTTCAGTAGCAAGTAAATGACGTTAAGGAATAAAACGTTTATAAATTTAGAACAATAGCAACTAACAAAATTCCGTTGTGATCAGCTATCAGTATTTCTGACAAAAGCATCGTTCAAAAGAATGTCTTTACGACAGAAAATTTCATGAATAAAATTGTTAGAACTAATACTGCGAAATTTCGGCAGTGTGGTTTCCATTCATCTTACTGGGCTGCATAATGTCTGTGCGAAATTGGCCTTGGAAACAGATGAAAACTTTTTTCCTTCAAAAATAAAGAAACTAGTGAAATGATACAACAAGTACACCATTCTGGGGAGGGAATCACATAGTTAAATGTTCAGTTATTCAAAATTGCTGAAAACAAAAGAGTTACACGAATTTGCCAATTGCTTTCTAACTCACCATTACAATAGCATGACTATGCAGATATTCGATGATGGATCTTTTCCTAGAAACGATAATTCTGCGTGTGCCATTTAATGGTTGTTATTATCAACGACAAATAAGTGCCATACGAAGCGCCCTCCCCCTATTAAGTGCTATACTACTCCGTATGGATCTTAAATAGCGTCATTAACTATTATCGCTGTGGTGAAAGCGTGTTTCGATGCTATCCCTTACGACCTATCACCACAGGCCACAAAGGGAGAAACAAGCACAGCGTTTTCTTCCAACTATACGTCTTAAAGGATTTCTTATTTTACATAAGGTTTACAATAGTAAAAGCATTTATTTTGTGCTCTTCCTTAATTAGTTTTTAGTCTTTCAAGTTTTTCTGAAAACAAAAAGTATCTGATCAGGGAGAACATTGCAGAGCGTAGTACGCCCGTAAGAAAGGGGACAGACAGGAGCAAACAACAAAGCCATTCCAGCCCTAACCCTTGGTTCCGGACTAGGAGTCAGCCTCTGCCAACCACTGTATTATTCAGAGTTGAAGTTTTTTTATACTAACACGTGATAAAAAGAGGTTGAGAAACAACTTAAAATTATGCTAAGACAAAGCACGCCAAGCAAAGCATCGCCAGGTTAATTATCTGCCTAAAAGCAGAATTCAGAACGAATGTTTTCAAGTAATCTGGCTTGCATTCACTTTGCACATGCAGAAAACATGAAACCTTCCATGTCCAAATCCAAATCCAAATCCTGTTCTTATTGACTAGTATTTGGCCTTAAAAAAGGCCTTTACTAGTATATAGTTGTCGTAACCTGAAAAGGTTTACCTGGTAGAGTTCGTCATCCGAAAGGATTTTCACACTTCTTGTGTGAAATATAAAGGCATGTAGTAGATAAGCAATGGCGTCGGTGATGGTAGTAATGGCATATAGAACAATGGCATGGCGTCGGTGATGGTCGAATGGCATAAATAGAGCAATGGCATTTGAGAAGCTATGGCATAAAAGGCGATGGCATAATTTAAATAAAGTGTGAAGAATGGCATAATGGAGGCAGCAATAGATGGTAACAAAAAAGGCATAATTTGCGTGAAAATGGCGAAGTTTGAAGCGCTCGGAAACGAGCGTGCTACTGCTGTGGGAGATCGTCGAGTTCACAAAAGTTTTAAAAGTTTTTGCTTGTAAGTACAAAACATTAAATGCACAAAACACTAAATGAAGAATTTGAAAATAGTAAAAATCTTGATTAAATAGTTGAATAGTTGAAAAAATATGTACATATATACTGATTACCAATCACAGTCGTGAAAAATATTGCGCGGTCTTTTATGTCGTTGAATTAAGGTGTTATCGTAGTTATTAAGGTCTTTTATGATATCATCAGGGTGGTTATTGCAGTGTTGATAGAAATTATGACTATGGATGAGAATATCGCTGTCAAGCGGCTTAATTTTTAGATCTCTATGGATGGTTGAATTTGTGACATACCATGGTGCATTACAGAGCATTCTGAGCATTTTATTTTGGGTTTGTTGAAGTAGTCTTCTATTGCTTCTTGATGTAGCTGCCCAGGCCGGTGCAGCGTACAGTAAAATAGGTTTGATGGCTTGTAAGTAAGTGATCCTTTACCTTCCATGTAGCTGATCCATTCACTGAAATAGGAGCCTGAGGTCAGACTTCCAGTGCTTATCGTTGAGCTGTTGGTGGGTCGAGATATCCTGCAGACGTCACAGGAACAAGCAGGAAATACTCAATGGAATGTGACGTTTGTATAGCTAAGCCAATGAAATACTCTTTTCCCGTCGCGTGCATAATATTGAACTAATAAAAACACGCCTAAGTTGCATTTACATTGCGCTTTGCTCAGTATTTGAATCCTTTTTATTCAAATTGTATTCAGGATAATGTTACGTATGTTCATTGGCTAAATGTTACTCCCCCCAGTACCATGAGGTACATTTAAAACGTTTTGCGATGTTCTTTCAACTTATGTGAAAATGTCTTCAGTTTCAAGCACCAAAAGCGAAAAGAAACCTAGGATTTCGAAGAAGTATGATCATACTGTAGCTCAAACCAAGAAAAGGAGGAACAAAAGAAAAGAATCTTACAGGTACAGTGACGGGAATCTCAATTTTTATTTAATTTCCAGCTTTTTTATGTTTTCTCCAGTGTTACTTTAGGATATCACTAATGGATCAATTTTACGCAATATTATGGCGCGTATTAAATATGAGCTAAATCACTGTTGAATAAAACATTCATTGTGTTAGATTTAAAGGAATGCTTATTTCCTCATAAATATTTAGCATGAGTACAGAAATCTATTACATTCTTTTTTTTGCATTTGATGTTAAATATTCGCAAAATGCGTAGTTTTAATAAAATTTACTCAGTTTATTTGGTGAGAATAAATAATTTGCTGAAAATATTTTCTTTTAATAAGCTTTTTGAAACCACCCTAATCTAATCTGCACAGTGCCATCTTCTGAAAAAGGAATAAATGATGAAAAGTTCAAAAAAAAAAAAAAAACACTAAAAGTTTTCAGATTTTTATATTACCCCCAAAAGAGCGATATTAACTATCATGTTCTTCCCACTTAAACCACGTAAAATTCAATTCAATAAAAATATCGTAAAATATTAAAGAACCGCATATCTTTAGAATTTCCGATAGAGTCTCGCGCGCAGCTGAAAAAAAATTTTTTTTACCTTACAGTGTTGCCACTACTCGCTTTGAAATGGTTGAGTTTAACGAATTTTTGATTAACAAAGTTTTACAAGATATGAAATGGATAGTAAAACAAATTCAAAATTCGAGCTTTCAAATACCAATATTCGAGTGGACGTTTATTCAAAATTCGGTGGCTTTAGGTATTGTCTTTTCACGATGCGAGAAACATACATACTTTCATGCAAATTCGTCATTATTTAAATATTTTAAATATATATGATAATATTTGGTGGCAACAATATTAAAAATGATTGAGCCATTTGTAGTGATTCAAGCAAAATGCCGTTTCCAGGCTAATGCTCCTTTGGGCTAATATCGTCTATCCTTTTCCCACAATAGCTTCAAAACTAACGATGACTTACTTGCATAGCCGTCTAATAACGGGCCAACATTTAAGTAATTTACAATCCTCATTATCGTATCTAGAAGTCTTCAGTATATATTCTAATACCTAACGCCTGATAATAATCGAAACTACATGCTGCTTCCACTTAGCCAAAA
This sequence comes from Stegodyphus mimosarum, assembly GCA_000611955.2. Classification (NCBI taxonomy): domain Eukaryota; kingdom Metazoa; phylum Arthropoda; class Arachnida; order Araneae; family Eresidae; genus Stegodyphus; species Stegodyphus mimosarum. The sequence continues at coordinate 398,238 of KK121613.1, read as the reverse complement.
TGTAATTTTATTCCTGCTAGATTCCATGATTATGCTCAACCTTTATTATGGAATTTTCTGAAATTTTTGAATGTGAAATTGTCCTTAAAACTTGTGTTTTTCTCTATTACAATTGTTAGTTTTAGGTTTAAATAACTTTTCATGCCCATTCTGTTTATATTTTCTTCAAAAATACTTTTCACAATAATCTTAACTGAAACCTTATAAAATGGGAGTAACAACGCACAGCTAACAAGTTCTGTACTAAATGGTACTTCTCTAAAATGTACTGCTTAAAGTGTAAAAGCTGTACAAATATAATCCCTAAAAATAATAAATGGTAATCTTGGTCTAACTAAATAGGTGATGAGTGTTTATACAATGATTGATAGGCTTATAAAAGAAAATGCTGGTTAAAATACGCATTCTACAACGTATAAGTACCTGATAGTTATTTAGTATTAGTTCGTTTTCAGTTAACATCTGCTTTCCGGAAACGTTTATGCGAATTTTCGATCTCGAAATATTCGAAAATAAATTGCAGCCTACGATGGTTTCCCGAATTTCTGCTACTTACCCCGCCACTTCTGTGCGAATGACTTAGGATTATTTTAGCACATACAAAATTAATAACTAATCCAAAGATTACTTATAAAAAAACATGCCTCTAATCAAAAATTTAATTAAATGGTTTTGGTAGTTTCTTTAGGACTTTCTATTCACGTTTTCACGAAAAGTCGCCAACTCACTGGTGACCTTGTGAATGGGGAGAAAATGTTTGTTTGCCTAACTTTATGGCTAAACTTTACAATTTTGTTCATAAATAATTAAAAGAACTATTTTTTTTAAGATCAAGAAATTTTATGGCAGATATTTTACATTCTTATACCTAGTGGGAAAATAATCACTGAAGCGACGGTTAAATTTAAAGCGTAAATCATCAACGTGCGTACGAACACTTATATAAATATGCGCTTGCGTGGATTGGCTATAAATCCATCAAAAACATGGCAACTCTGCCGAATATTGGAACCGAGAGTGCGGATAATCAGAACGTACTCTTTGTTTGCAAATGAATAATTTCAGATTTTATACATATACCCTTTCGTCTTGCATCGCTTTCATTTTTGCGTGTTTAATAATAGTGGAGTGTAGGAAAGTGAGAGAAAGTGCTGCAAATAAGCGAAATCGAAACTACTTTCATTTATGCTAGCCGTTACTCCCTCTTCTGCCTTCAGTAGGAACGTTTGCGAACGTTCTCTGAAAGTGCAAAGTTCAGTTGGTCAGACCATTTGCTACTCACATGCTTTTAGAGACCACAACTTTGTAACCTAGCTTTCACTGCTGATGTTTACTTGCTTTCGTGTGCGGCGTGACTTTCTACTTTCGTCGCTTTCCTTCTAACTGGCACACGTATATATAGGTCATAGGTCATCTTCCTAAATCATGAGTGTTCGATCCGAAGATCTTTACTCATCCATAATCTCTTTTAACAATCCTAGAATGAAGTGAAAACTTGTCTAATCCGATAAAAGGAAAAACATCTGCACTTTAGTGCTGGAAACTTCCGGAACGGCGTATCTAACTCAGGCATATCTTGTGACGAAACGATAGCTATCTCATGGCGGAAAACAGAATCCAAGCTTTCTCTAGATAATATCCGGTGATAGCATTTCTTGGATAGCATTTCGAATGGCAGGCATATTAGTTGCAGCGTCCAATCGTAAGTTCAAGACGAAATTTGCAAAGTCCAATAGCATATTAACATACAAGTAACATACTAACTCAAAAAATGAAATTTGAAAAGAAATATTCAATTAAAAAATATACTATATACAGTATTTACATTATTTACATTCACCACTGTACATTATGATGTATTGTCCGTGGCCTTTTACATCTTTGTATTATAGTATAATCATAATCTCCAATCGATCTGACTGCGTTATTACTATGTTTATCACAATTCGAGAAGAAGTTATGTGAAGCTACCAGTATTTCAGAGTCCAGCGGCTTTATTTTCAAACTATTGTGTATTGTAGAGTTTCTAACAAACCAAGGCGCATCCGTAATAATACGCAAATACTTATTTTGGAGCCTTTGCAGAGCTTGTCTATTTGTTCTTGATGTAGCTGCCCATACCGGAGCTGCATATAACAAAATAGGCCGGATTGCTTGCAAATATAATATCTTTTTTGTATTTAAGTTTAACTTGGATTGTCGACCGAGCAGCGGGTAGATAGACATAAAAGCCTTTCTTGCCTTTTCTTTTATGTAATTTACATGAGGAGTAAATAATAATTTTTCGTCCAGAATTACGCCTAAGTACTTTACTGTATCAGAACTTGGAACTGGGTTGTCGTCGATTTTTATGCTTGTTACATATTTTCTATTGTATTTGAAGTTTACGGCACACGTATAGTACAAGAGACAATAGTCTCTGCACTTTCCTGACCATTCATGAAATTTCACTTGCTAGCTCGTTGTGTGCCCTCAGAGGCTTAATGTTTTAATTAGCTCATTAAGGGACATTCTGGGGCCAATATGCAACTTTCATAATTCGTATCTTTAAAGTTGCTGGCTTTTATAGTTTATTTGTTTACGACAAAGCACTCGAGGAGAACTGCTTTCGAGGAGGACTTCCTAACAAAAACTGGGTCGTATACCTGTTAAAATGGGAGGGAACCACGAAAACGCTCGTGCAGGTATTCCGTTTACCGGGATTCGACACTCATTATTATTAGAATTACAGTGCTCGGTGATTTTTACCGTCGGCCGCTGGTGAGCGCTGTTTTTCAGGAGATTCATGAAAAGGAAACTGCAGAAAATTGTAGTGGTATACTCTAACCTAGAAGCACATTTGCGAAGCTAAATATTTAATTGCTCAAGGTATTTTGTTTCCTGTTTTGTTTCCATTTTTCCGATGTTTTCTTATTTTATAATCAGTTTCTTCTCCTCATTTGATAATTAAAACAATATTGTTTTATTTTACATTTCAATATTTTATTTAGATCAGTTCTCAAATCTCGGCCGACAAAAGTGGAATTGTCTTAAACATAACACGCAAAGTTTTTTTAAACGTTACCACAAATCATTAAAATACTAAACAAAATTTCAAAAATGATTCATTTAAAAATTACTGTCGAGCATTTTCTATACAAAATCGTCTGCTTTCCTTTAATGTATATCTACAAGTCATGTCTTTCTTATTGAATTATTTCCTTGAAAGTTTAATGGATTCTTCAAATGCAAATTAATTTGTACAGCAACATGGAGATTCTTAAGATTTTTATTCCAAATATATTTGCTTAAACAGATGTAAATTTTTAAACAGATTACCAGACGCAGCTTTACAAAAATATCAATTTAGTTTGTACCCCCACAGTTTAATAAACCTTTTACAGCTCAGATCTTTTACTGTTACTCATGCTCGCCTGTTTGACAAAGTCAGCCCAAGCCCACAAGAATTCTCGTGTCAAAGAGTGCCAGATTACCCTGTCGTTGGCAACAACCTTGAGCACCTAACAGGTGACAGTACGATTTGGCTCAGTTCCGCCCTCAATTTTGATGGAGAGCACCCCGGAGGGACGGGTCCGAGGGTTTCCCACCCCTCTCCCCTTCCACCAAACCACAAGAGAGGACTTTCGGCGCGCCGCATATTTAGAATGCCGCCATGCCGAACCGACACTATACATTTACAAACATCCATGCATTCTCCGGGATTTGAACCCGAGCCCTTCAGCACGGCAGTCAGCGACGCTAACCATTATACCGGTTGGGCGGCTCATATCTTTTAACCGATTCAAATGAATTAATTAGCTTGGTTTTAAATAAAACTACTCATTCCTTAAAAGCAAAGAAAATAAAGGGCTATTTCTAACGGTGCATGATTCTCCCTTTATCTTTTGGTTAGGTTTTGGTTTGGTTTGTTAGATTGTGGAAAGCACTCGAGGGCAATCTGATACTTTGATACATTGTTCGTTATTCTCGCATGCAGCGGGAAATGCACTATTCCTGAATGAGTCCCCTTAGGGTCCAGGTGTATGTAAAAGTCCAAAGATGAAGCTTCTCCAGTTGATAGCCTTGTCTAAAAAAAAAAGCGAAGCCCTGAGCTTCGGTGCTCAGCAAGCCATCTCTGGGACAGCTGCAGAAGGGCAGGTAAGTGGGGAAAGCTGGCTGGAAACACGTGATGAGGTTTATCCAATCCGAAACATGGTGAGGTTGCAAACTATTGTACAGTACGAAAAACAATGCATGTATGCAGAAACATTAAAGAAAAGTTCTATATACAGTATAAAATAACATCTGTTCTGATAAAACAGCCATTCATTGGTAGTGATTGCTTCTTGAGTAAGGCAGAAATAATATGGGGTAACCTAGTTACAGCAACGTAATTTTAAAACTGCTTTTTTAAGGACAAAACGATCAAAATCTGAGTTTGCTGGCCTCTGCTAGCCAGGAGTTACTTGGCCTATCGGCGTCATACCAAAGTCCAGATGTCCACAGCACTAGAAACGCAAAGATTCTACCATGCGATTGAAAAAGTGTCATAAACAGGGATAATGACCCCTTAAATTGTTCGTAAAAATAGGGACAACATATAGAAATGCAGAGTAGATTCATATTTTCATAAATAATCCATAAAAGCAGAAAATTTAATTTAGTAAGTCCTGAGCTCTCATTGGTCGGTTTAGGTAGACTGTAACAAGTAAGCCGGGAATGGATGAAAATGTTTTATCTGCATAAAGTACTTCATAGCTTTAGGATATTAGCGAAATTAACCGGGTTGTAGGTAATCGCTCTGTTGGAAGTATGTCACTGATCCGATTATTAAATTCTTAATTTTTCGAAGTCTGAGTGCAGACGACGATTTCGGATGACATGGGGAGCTCTAGTGATTATTCTTAAGAACTTGATTCGAAAGGCTTGAAAGTTTTTTGTAGTCCTTGACTTTTGCGTTTGCCCAGACGGAGGAAGCGTAGGTGACAATCGGTCGAATGACCGTAAAATGAGGGCTGTCTGCCTATAAAGACCCATACTAAAAAACGTCTTCGTAGAAGACCTTTCGAAAAGAAACTGACTAATATACACGTTACAATTAGGGGAAAACCACAAAAATGCCCATGCAGCAGCTCGTTTTTCGAATCCTGGATTGAACTACCAATGTTTAGCGACTTTATCGCTCGGTCGCTAGTGAGCTCCTGTTTACGGTTAGGTAGACAGCCTTCGAATGATTTGCCGTAATCAAATAAGCCGGAAACCATTACCTTTTGTGAGGTCAAATAAGTCTTCTTAAAAAAATGAGATACTAAGACTATAAAAAGAGAATTATAAAAAAAAATTTATATTTTGTAATGTAGTTTTTCATTTATTTTACCGAAAACTCGCCGAGCTTGGTATATAAAAGTTTTCCGTAAGCATTTTTTAATCAATTTTACCAAGAGACAGCGGTAAGAGTTATTCTTTTTAGTAGAAATAATTTATCGATTAATAAGTCTTTTCGAAGGTAAACCTTAAATATACCGAACTTTAACTCCTCTCTAGTGAGCGTCATATAAATCACGCTTCTTATTCAAGCCGTCATTACTCAATGTCTAACTAAGAGAACGCCTGTTGCCTTGGGAACTTTCAAAGAAAAATTTTGTTTCTATTCACGTTTTACACCAAAATAACCCTGAAAATGCCCATGAAGATAACGTATTCTAATATTCCTATCCATGTTTCTCTCCTATTGTTCGGTGATTTTATTCACTCGGCCATCATTCTATCCTCAGTTATACTATGCAAGATGGCCGAGAAACACATGGTGTTTGGGTTTTTGTATGCTAATGTTGTGGTACAGTAAATTGCGTGTAACTAAAAAGGGAACACATAGGTTTCTTTTACTGATACCATTCCTTTATTTAATTGCGTAGTTTCGTCATGTACAGCGTGAATTTGAAATTCCATTAGAAAGCCTTGTACAAAGGGGGCAAATAGTTCTCGGTGTGCTTACGTCCATTAAATTATCGTTGTTGTGTAACCTTTGATTATTATACTGTACTAACTTCTCTACTTGGTAGGTGTCAATCATATTTACTTTCAGTTTATGGATTGGATTCATTAAATAACGGCGTTGAATACTACAGCTACATGCCTAAAGGGATTAACTCCCCAAAGCGGCTTTCTAAAGGAAACTGATTCATATTCGAGTTAAAGATAAGCATTCAACACTCGATGTAACCACAGTGTGAACTAGTTTGCTTAGACGCGTTCTCTTCAGAACTCTCATTATGCACAACCATGCTCATGTAATCTGCCATTTCGCAGGAATCTGAGCCCAGACTATCAGTATCGGCATTCAGCCATCTTTATCCTCTCAACCGCTGGTAGATCCTCATAGATTATCCATAACAGTTGCTCTTCCGTGTGTCGTTCGTAGCAGATAAAGCCTGTGTTAAGTACTATTTAGCAGAAGTAAGGTTGCTTGAGCCGTCCAGACGCTATAATGGTTAGGGGAACTTGCTACGGTACCGAAGGGCCCTGTTTCGAGTTCCGAAGAAGGCATGGATATTTGTAAATGTAATATATGGCTATACAAAAGTCCTCTCGAGAGTTGGCAGGAGACCCTCGGACCCGTCCGTCCCCAGAGTACTCTTCGTGAAAATTGTAGGCGGAACTGAGCAAAGTCGTACTGTCAGCTGCATGGTGTTTAAGGCTCTTGCCAACGACAGCTGCCGTCTTGCTCTCCTTGCCAGGATATAATTCATGGGCTTGTTCTGATGTTACTGTTAGACAACTTAGACCACAACAACAATAAGGGTGCGTGATTCTGCCGTAAGGAAAAAACTAGTTTCAAATAATAAATTGAAATATTATGATGATGCAGTTATATTTATTTATGATGCAGTTTGTTTACCATAACTTCTCCAATAAGTCGGGTGTTCTTATGAGACTGTTTCATTATTAAATCTGTAGATTCTTTATCATATTATTAAGGTGGGATAAAAAATTCAGTTTATGCTCATTTGTAACAAATGTTCTTACTTTTAGAGATTTTGAAAACAGCAGAATCGCAGACAGTACAGACACGTTGTAACATGAAAGCTCACGTGAGCGGTTAAGGGGTAATTAATTGCGCATAAACTGTATCATAAATTTGATTTTAAAGTTTAGTTGAATTTATTGAAGTTATTTCAATGTACGTTTTTGTTTCTTTCAGTACCTACATTTATAAGGTTTTGAAGCAAGTTCATCCGGATATTGGTATTTCGAGCAAGGCTATGGTTATAATGAATAATTTCGTAAATGATATATTTGAACGTCTGGCTGCCGAAGCAAGTCGCTTGACGAACTACAACAAGCGGAGCACCATCAGCAGTCGAGAGATTCAAACGGCCGTACGACTTCTGCTACCTGGAGAACTTGCCAAACATGCCATTAGTGAAGGTACGAAAGCAGTTTCAAAATACACATGCGCATCTGCATAGGTCTTTCTTCTTTTTTGGTACAGAATTTACTTGTTACAGATATTGTTATTCGGTCCGTTACTGATAATCTGAATGTTTCTACACTGTTTTGATACTGCTGATTTTCATTGTTAATAAGAATGATGGAACTGTTACCACTCTTAATAAAAGTTGGAACGTCTTTTTCATCATTCCTGAGAAGTTTTTCTATTGTTCTTGTATACATGCTTTTATTCGCACACCAGCTTTAAGCTCAAAGCCGAGAAAACAAAAGCGAAACTTGGAATTCAACAAGAAATATAATTTCTTTTTACCAAGAACAGAATCCTAAAATTTACAAGAAGGTATGACTTCATCTATTATTTAGCTATTATATAACTACAAGTTTATTTGCTGTTGGAATCTACATTTTGTATTTTACACCTGAATTCCCTTCATTTTATCGAATTTTATCTTACGAATGCTATTTTTCCCCATCTTATTACAATTCCACATGTATGCCACCATGAATCTTAATTTTACAACGATACATTTCGTAATATTTTTGGATATCAAGAGATTCTTTTTACGTTTTATCTCCAAGGTTACATTTTCCTGCTATTTGAATTTCAGTTTGCCTCTGACATCATATTATAAAGTTACGAAGATATACCTCATGAAAGTCAAACAGACAAAAAAACCCTTGTCCAAGTTTCAAGAGAAGTCGGTATACATATTAAATACTCAAATCTGTGAGCCAGAACAATGCAAAAATTACCTGCCAAAAAGTTGCAGCTACGTAAAATTACCTAGGTTAACAAACCAAATGAATGAGAACAGAAATTCGAAACAAAACTATCAAATAAATTACAAAACAATAGACAAAAGTGAAATGAATGGAAATGTGGCTTGAAATGCATAAAATATTACTGTAGAAATTGAATCTCTTTCTAAGACAAATATCTTCTAAAATATTAGTCTAAAAATCCCTTTAAAATGCATAGTAGCTATTTTACAAATATATTTTCGCTCTTCTGCTCTTATAACGTAGTTCGATTGCAAGTATACCGAATTGACTCTGAAGTAAACGGTGAGTAATTCTAATTCTTTATCATGCAAGAACTATATTTTCAAAATAATCCACAGCTTGCATATATGGAGTTTTTGCTTCCCTTTTATGTGAGTGACAAGACTAGGTTTAATGAATCACGGCAAAGCACTCCAGAGACATCTGCTTAAGGGAAACTGGCTTTTTAGGACTTTATCGCTCGGCCGCTGGTGGTTCTGAGCGACACAGGTTTCTTTTTTATTACTTTTCCGGTTTTCGTATGTTAATTAAAATGCAGATAATGAAATTTAGTTGCCTTCTAATAGTATAATTAATAGCTTGATATAATCTAATAGATTAAAAATTTTCGTCTCTAAATAACGAAAGAAGGTCTGTATGACTTCGTGAAGTGAAAGCAAGTGCTAAATGCAAAATACAGCCGTGTAATGTCGGAGAACTTTCATTTTGTTATTACGAGTTAATTAAAACGCACCTATTTTCTGTGCTTGTTTCGTGTATTAGCGATTTAATACTGAAGCTGAAAAAGTTTGTTCATTATTTAAGAGCAATATTGCAGTCGTTAAAATCAACTTTAATTAATTGATATTTAAAACAAATTACAGACGCTTCTGACTTTCATTCAAAACTTCCTTTATTTCTAGAATATCCTTTACCATTTCTTCCAATGACTGCATTTATTGTATTGCAGCAACGGCAGCATATTTTATAATGTGTTAAATTTTCTGAACATGCTCAACTATTTACTAATTAATAACATTTATTAGGCATATATAACATCTTGATATAATTTTTATTATTTTTAGAAATATCTCAAGTAATTAATTTACCAAGCAATAACAAAAGATATATTAAGGTGAAATGAATATTGACATTGTTACCGTTTTTAAAATTTTTATAATCTAATAAGTCTAGGAAATAGTTTCAATGAAAAGTATAGCGTATGTCAGAGATTGAGCTCGTCGTTGAAATGATGCACTTCTAATTCCTATCCATAAAACTAATCATAAATACAAAGATCCAAAATACCTTTTTCATAAAAAAATGTATTTTTTAGAACAAAAATTTCATTTTCATTTTTCACAAAACGAAAAACGCAGTTACTGTTTTGGAAAACAAGTTTTTTAACAAAAATGAATTAAAAACATTTAGGTATCGTAGGCAATTAAGAAAATACTCTGTAAAAAGAGGACAAAAAGCTTACATATCTGATCTATGAAATTTATGTGTTTTACTTGACGTAGAATGAAGATTCATAAATTATCGTGAAATAAATGTAAATTAACCGAATTAAAAGGAGGTAGAGCTGAGGTATGAGCATATATGAATATCCCCCTTCTTTTACCCTTGACTTCATTTGTTCCTATCACTAAATTACTTAATTTAGATTTTCCTTTTAATTAAATTTAGTTGCATTTATTCAATTATGGCAACACATGCTCCCGATATCTGCCTAAAATGAGGGATGCTTTTGTGAAGAATTTTCTGTGGCTAAACTGTCTCGCATTCAGGTTGCAAACTATGAAAACTCCCATACAGTTAAATCATTCACCAAAAATTGAACCTGAGTCAAACGGCCAGTGCTCAACGGTCTTATATCCTCTGGGTCCTTGGAGAGCTTTGACGAAATTAATTTGTGTTTCCGTGAAAACCTCAATATAAACACCTGTGATACTGCGGATGAAGGTAAAAATGACGAGATATTCTGCGCAATAATGTTGAGGAAATGCTATGTCCTTATTATGTTTACTAAAACCGTTTATTATATGTATTCTTAATACTAAATTGTACACTCTTAAAATATGTGAGCAAACTTTACTGTTTCCAAAGATTCGAAATATCAGTGGCCAAATAGCTGGATTTAGAAACAGGAACAATTTATCTTAGGTATTCTTCTGCCATGGTTAAAGTGGCTCACCGCAATTTTTTGATGTGTAATATAGATACGGCCTAGTTCCTGTGAGAAACTTCTTCACAGTTAGCCGAATGGATTAGGCCGCTGAGTATTGGTAATTCAAATCCCGGCGAAGGCTGGCTGCTTGGGCGTTTTGTTTTTCCCCCGTATGTAAGGTGAATAAGAGCTAGCTTCCGCTGTCCCCCCCTAGCAAGTTATCCACGACGGCATCCCTAACCTTGTGAAAATAGCCTTCTTATGCTTGAGCATAATCTAGTAAATTCAACCCATAGAAACACCCACTGCAAGAATTTTATTCCCATAAGCTTGGAGCTGAAATGGCTTTTCCATAATAAAAAAAAACTATTTATTTATTTATATAGTGCCTAAACGTGCTCAGAAAAATCTTTCACGTTACATTCTAAACGTCTGCAGGAATTCAATCAAATGAACTAAAACTACATTTAATCTGACCCTAAATATCCGCAAATTTTTCAATCCCTTACTCTTTGTTGACCAAGTAAAATTACGGTTTTTTGCTAATTTATGCCACAGTTTTATCCAGTGATTTAAATAATACGAATAGTTATTAAAATCCTACTTCAGAAGCGAAACAAAGTAACATTTTTGGTCTTCCTTTTTTCATGAAACTCATAAACTTACTTAAGCAAAACCGATGTAATATTCTACTGATATGTTCTATAATATTTTTTCTTCTAAGAGAATAGAAAACATCTTGGTTTAATTTAGCTGAATAGTAGTAGATTATGTTACAATCTGCACTAACATGATTACTTAAATAAATTGTGCCAACATTAATTCCTCTGAATGAAAAAATAAACAAAACGATTTTAGTTATCAAACACAAACTTTCTGTCAATTTTTGGGTTAGCTGTAGGAATTCTTTGGGTTCTATAAAAATTCGGTTAAGAACGTATTCGTTGTAAACTTTATCTTGAGCTTTTGAAGTTAGTTATAATTCAACTCTGAACTTTTTCTATTATATCTATTTACCTCAAAACAAAAAAAAATGCTCCATAGTGAAAAATTTTTTTTGTTCCAATGGCAGGCCCTCAGCCGACTTCGGCTTGGCCACTACTAAGGCCATATATGGTGGTCGCTTTATTATGGAGGCCCTTAATGGGTGGCCCACCTTTGCCTCCTATGAAGGGACGGACAGTTGCAGCCATGCCTTCTCCGAGATTCGAACCCCAGGCCCTTTGGTACTATAGCCGGCTCGACTAACCACGATAACGTCTGGGCGGCTCAAAGTGAAACATAAAATTAGCAAACCAACAACCTTGTGACTGACGTATATTTTGTCTGGAAGCCAATCGACTTGTAGGAAAAACAAATACAGGTTCGTTTACATCAGAAGCAATGTTATCTAACTGGAGCTTTATCAGTCTTGCAGATTTCTTGCTGCTGATGAACAGGGATCTGTACCTGTTTGCTCTCCAAATCTACGCCAAATACAAATTTGTTGCTTTGCTAATATTATCTATTTATCTTTTATTAAATACACACTGCTATTAATATTTTGAAAATATTTTGTTTCTTGCAAGTTGCAAGTAACTTTAAGTTGCAGTCAAATTTATTGCCAAAGTATAAAATTAAACGGACAATGAATGCACATGATTTAACTACTATATCTTTATGTGGAACATATACGCCTCGATATTACTTTAAAATTCTACAACAAACTTTACACGAGAAGATATTTAACTGAAAAGTCTGATTTCTAAGACTTAATATTAAAGTTCAGGGAAAATGTAATTGATCAAGAAACAGAAAAAAAACGCTGCTTTCATTGGATTCTGAGAATGAGTCAGGAATTTAGGGAGAGAAATTTGCAGTATTTTTATTTTTGTGAGAAAAAGTTTCAACAGTTTGCTGATGGCAAAAAATCAAACAGAAATGAAACCCATTTTTAGTATAAAGCTCCGTCTTCACGTTACCTATGGGGGAAAAGACGAAAACTCCACTGCAGCCAGTCTGTTCGCTACGATTTGATCTATCTGCAAACTGCCTGTGTCAGCGGTTTCCCCGCACGAACGCAGATGGTCTTGCCTTTGTCAAAATATTAAATTCGAATCATTTTGCTTATTGCAACTATATGAAATACATTATTGTTTTGATCATTTGTAATGATACACGATTATTACCATATAACGTGTGTATTACCTGTATCTCCTTAATGCAGCGTCTCCTTAATTATGTACTTTAGCAATCAATATCTCTGCAACTTAAATTTACAGACAAGAGACGAATTACTTTCAAAACAACAACAGCAGTTTGCATTCAGTAAAAGGTAAATACATATAATATAAAGAGTAAAGATAAACAATTACAATATGAAACAGCTTCATACAGTAAAATGATTTCTAGGATTTCTTATAGTGTGATCTCCTTTTCGGAGATTAAATTTTCATCAGTTCTATTTAATTTTCCATTTTAAATTACTGTGCATTTACCGCTGTCAGGGGTTGCTACACGCACATACAACTAACTGCCAGCATGAACCACGACGCGTTAAGTGTGGTAGTACGCGTGAATCTTTTAAATGTACCAAAACTGAAGAACCGCCAAAGTGTGCAAGTTCCAGGCAAGTTGGCCACACAGCCAATTATCGTGGCTGCGAAAAAAACCACGTCAAAAAACTGCTGCACCGATAAAGCATTATGATTACAGAGTTGTAAATAACAAATCGTACCACATGCACTCAGCAGCGGTTTAGCTCCAAAGACACTTACAGAAGCTAAGCAAGTACTTAATGATCTCAGAAAAAGTAAAAGAAACTAGTAAAAGAAACTGACATCCCTCTGCTTTTCAAGCAGTTCAACTTAAGAAACAACAATTCTACGGCTGATGACACAAATCCTGTAAATGCAATTAATGGTAAATTAATCCTGTAATACAATTAAATTACAAACCTTTACTCAAGTACACCCATTACAGTCTGGAATGCCAATGACTTCCGAAACAGGGTCTTAGAGCTGAAAAATTTCTTTATTCAACACGACATGGATATTAGAATTATTTCCGAAACACACGCGCAGGCATCCATAAACTAAGTATTCCTAATAAAATGTATTCCATCCTTTACCTGTTCATATGATTATTTCAAACAACTTAACATTATCAATCACAGAATAATTTAAATTAAAAGAGTTATTAAATAAATATTATTTTAAGATCTTCCACTCACCGCATATTTAGAGTGCCCTATGCCGCATAGACACTATATATTTACAAGCATCCATGCGTTCTCCAGGATTCGAACCCAGATCCTTCGGTACCGCAGTAGGGTTCCTTAACCCCTAATACTATCTGTGCGGAGAGAGGATGATATTCTTCAGTTTGAAAACAGAAGGCATAGTGAAGCAGCAAAATTCTAATTTTTGTGTTAACCAGAAAACTGGCCCTCTAAACCATCGCCAGGAATAAGAAAACACCTCCTGAAAACCTCCTGTTTCGATACCTGAGTTTTACTAAAATATCTTACATCAATATTCTAATAAGGTTTCTGGCCTGTTTCTAGGAGCGAAAGGCACATTAAAAGGCTAAACGATTCAGAAAATTAAGAACAAAGGAAAGGAAAGCGAGTGTGTTCTATAGCGTTCTAAAACAATTTTGCAGCCTTGATTTGGAGAGTGGCTCTGGGGTTAGACAGCAAGATCGCAAAACTTTGACGGCGTAAAGCAGTTGTTAAATCATTCTTGTGATTTTTAAGATCGTCTGCCCAGGACTTAAATGAACAGTCGTCGTTTACGGAAGGTTTGACGTATCTGCTTCAAGAATTCGAAAATAAGAGTTATTTTTTACTGTTTTACTTTTCTTCATGTAAACCAATACCAGCCTCTTTCTCTTGAAAACTTCTTCACCGAAGCATATTTCGCTCTTTAAGCAATATGCAATTTGCTGCAATTGATTAATCAAACCTTTATTTTTACTTCCTTGTACGAAGTATAAAGGAAGTATTGTAATCGCGAAATATTTCGGGTATCATATTTCAACGACTATATCCATTTTGACCGCTATCGAATGCAATTTAACGATGTTTTTGTATAACATCTGTACGTAGAAACAGAATAATGGACTCGTTTTATCCAAAAAAATTATAAAACTGATTTAAAATAGATTCTGAAGAGATTTTTTCGTCGCGTCTGTGCGTATGTACATACGTATGCATGTATGTATCTCGCATAAGTCAAAAACGAGTAGCCTCAGAACGTTGACATTTTGCATAAAAGACTACTATAACATGTAGATATGCACCTCCCTTTTTGGTTGCAATCGGCCGCCCCAAAAGCATATAAATACATGTATATATATATATCCACTCTGTTACTCGGCTCAGTGAGCTCAGTTTCTTTATTCTTACATGTTTGTAAATTGTGCATTTTTTGCTAACAATTTAAAAGTTGTTTAAGGGCGGCTAAGCATAATAATTTTTCCCGAGGCAGCCATAGTTGTTTACATTTGAAACTTAGGAGAAAAGTGGAATTGTTGCCAATCTAGAACTACGTTTCGCAGCAACAAAGGTAATGCCTCCTTTTATTATTGGGAATTAAATCATGCTTAATCCATTCTGGAATGTATTCGAGGAAATAAATGTTTAAGATTTGTTTTGTAATTTTTAATATAGATATTTTGAGTTTTTTGTATTTTTGCCTAGTCGTGAAGTGAGAACTGCATTAATTGAACATTGAATTCGTCTGTGAAAAACTGTTTCTTTTTGTTTGTTTGTTTAATTTCTTTAATACATCGTTTTAGATTTATT
Source organism: Stegodyphus mimosarum (assembly GCA_000611955.2). Lineage (NCBI taxonomy): Eukaryota > Metazoa > Arthropoda > Arachnida > Araneae > Eresidae > Stegodyphus > Stegodyphus mimosarum. Next base: position 383,089 of record KK121613.1, on the reverse strand, counting down.
ATAGTATTTGAATAGAACACGTGGCAACGATTAAGTAATTCTCCAGATGATATACATAATATTTATGCATTCTGAGTTATAAAATGAATGAGATGTTACGCTGTTAAGTGAAGCTAGCGCCAGTCTCGATATGGTAAACAAATGTAGTGAATTTTGAAGAGCGCATTTATTCTATTGTGGTTTATGCCCTATCCAGGAAGTAGATTTAATTCAATACAATAAGTGAAATGCAAAATGCGAATAATATAATATTCCGTACAGGAAGTCATGTGGTGTACACATCAGATTTTTTTTCTGTATTCATTTAAAACATCAATTAAGGAATGAAAGTAAAAATCAGTAAGTGAAGTGTGTGAACTTTGATGAACTAATTACATACAATTTTAGCATTTGGCTTGTAGCATTACTCTGTCAACGCGTGTATTTCTTCGAATAGTCGTTTAGTTTATGCATTTCTTGTAAGATTTAGATTAACACACCTTAATTTTAAATTTGTCTAAGACGCCAGGCAATTACGTGAATGGCTGAGATCCTACGCAAACATTACTCTTTCAAAATGAATTATGCTTGTAATTTTGGTGTGAAGATTTTCTGCGACTCTTTTAATAAGGTACATGTCATAAACCATATTCCTGATAAATGTGAATTTCATATCTAGCAGAGGTACTGAAATGTGGTTTCTTTCCTACGATTCATAAGTGGAGAATTCTATACACTTTTGAATAAATAATACACTTTTGATTAAAGTAAAATACACTTTTTACACTCACCTTCGCTTGATGTAGCGAGGCTCCATAAACCTCTAACATTTTCAAAATCTATAAGGAAAGAAAAGAGTTGACAAGAAAATTTTAAGGGGGCTCAATCTGTAAAAAACATAGGTGTAAAGTGTATCATTTCCCGGATGTTTACAACCTCAGAACAGAGCGCAAACTTTTGCCCACATAATATCTGCAGCTATGGACTGGCAAACACAGTACATCTGTTTCTGAAAGATCGTTGTCTAATAAGGCGTGGACGGTATGCGTGTCGTAAGGCAGTGTCTGCCGCTTGCACTGTATTATTTGATTACGGTAAAGTACATTGGCTTTATATGCCTACGGAGAAAGACGCTTTGTGGAAAACTATCTAAGGGAAACTGGACTGTGTTCACTCGACTCATGGCAGAACCGCGAAAGCTCTCAAACAACCCGCCCATACGTCATAGTTTCACCAGAGTTCACATTGCAAACCTTCAAGCTTCAGCAGCTCGGCTGCTGCTAAGCCGAATTGTTGCTTCAGTTGTGTGATACAGAGTACGGCCGTATTTGATTACTAACAAGTAGTGATCTAGAGTAATATTCATGTTGTAGGACAATTAGCCAAATCGTTAATCCTCTGTTGTGGTCCAAAATATTAGTGATGCAAATGATTAAAAAGAATTTTCCAATAATTATTTCAGAGTACACTGGTAAGCGCCTTGTTCAAAAGCTGTTTATTGTCAGAGCAAAACTTTTTAGCTGCAGTTGCTTAAATATGTAAGATAACCTCAAAAATGTGTAAGTGTAGTGCTTGCTATCCATGGTTCTTGAACTGGGTTTACAGGGAAATACAAAGTGGCACCGATTCGTCAAATCATACTATACATTACATTCCGCTCTGGATATGGAATTTGAGACTCATTAAGATCACTTAAAATATATGATGTGTACACCACATGATTTCCTTGTACGGCCTGTTAAATTATAAACATTTTTTCTGCATTTCATTCAAACTTATCTCTTCGAATTGCATTAGAGATATATTTCTCATTCAATTAATTCAGTTCTCCCTTCGCGGTAAAGCAAAACTACATAAAAACTCGAAACATCTTCATTAAAAACTGAAAAATAGAGAAAAACATTAAATACATATTACAGTTAAAACAGTTAAACAAATTCTAAAATTAAAATTAGAGTTTCTACAGAAAAACAAGGAATTCGGTCAGCAAGAAGACATGTTTTCTGGTGCACAAACCTGAAATTTTACTTTTGGTCCCACTCGGCAAAAAGACACTGAAGGTGCAGAAACTGACTTAATGCACTATTCTGCTAAGATTCAAACGGAAACAAACGGCTACTCAGTTAGGCTTAGCCGCACTTAAATAACTTTAAATTGTTGATAATTTTACAACTATTGCAGGCAGATTAACTAAAGGCATAAAAACTTTAAACGGAACATAAGAACAATATAATTCAATCCCTTTGAAAGCAAAAAATGCACAATTTACCTACTTATAAGAACAAATACCTGAGCTCACCGAGCCGAGTAAGAGAGTATATATATATATATTAAAATCTATATTTCCGATGAAATATTGTACCTGAAATTTTTCTCGATTACAATACTTTCTTTCCTTCGTAAAAGAAAGCAAAAAGTGCACAAAAAAGATCTATTACAATTTTTTAATCTATCATATATTTTCGTAACCATCTCAAATGCCTTTCCCGTTCGGGACATAAAATTTACTGTCCGTGGTATATGTAATGCTTGTAACACTGTGTCCTTATCGGTGTGCGGAAAAAATGTCACCCGGAAAAAAGGGAAACGGAAAGAAAGCCCTCAAAATAAGGAACAGAGGTCATAGGTCATAGGTCATCTTCCTAAATCATGAGTGTTCGATCCGAAGATCTTTACTCATCCATAATCTCTTTTAACAATCCTAGAATGAAGTGAAAACTTGTCTAATCCGATAAAAGGAAAAACATCTGCACTTTAGTGCTGGAAACTTCCGGAACGGCGTATCTAACTCAGGCATATCTTGTGACGAAACGATAGCTATCTCATGGCGGAAAACAGAATCCAAGCTTTCTCTAGATAATATCCGGTGATAGCATTTCTTGGATAGCATTTCGAATGGCAGGCATATTAGTTGCAGCGTCCAATCGTAAGTTCAAGACGAAATTTGCAAAGTCCAATAGCATATTAACATACAAGTAACATACTAACTCAAAAAATGAAATTTGAAAAGAAATATTCAATTAAAAAATATACTATATACAGTATTTACATTATTTACATTCACCACTGTACATTATGATGTATTGTCCGTGGCCTTTTACATCTTTGTATTATAGTATAATCATAATCTCCAATCGATCTGACTGCGTTATTACTATGTTTATCACAATTCGAGAAGAAGTTATGTGAAGCTACCAGTATTTCAGAGTCCAGCGGCTTTATTTTCAAACTATTGTGTATTGTAGAGTTTCTAACAAACCAAGGCGCATCCGTAATAATACGCAAATACTTATTTTGGAGCCTTTGCAGAGCTTGTCTATTTGTTCTTGATGTAGCTGCCCATACCGGAGCTGCATATAACAAAATAGGCCGGATTGCTTGCAAATATAATATCTTTTTTGTATTTAAGTTTAACTTGGATTGTCGACCGAGCAGCGGGTAGATAGACATAAAAGCCTTTCTTGCCTTTTCTTTTATGTAATTTACATGAGGAGTAAATAATAATTTTTCGTCCAGAATTACGCCTAAGTACTTTACTGTATCAGAACTTGGAACTGGGTTGTCGTCGATTTTTATGCTTGTTACATATTTTCTATTGTATCTGAAGTTTACGACTTGCGATTTATTTGGGTTGATTTTAATTTTCCATGCCTTAAAGTATTCATTGATTAGGTTAATTGCCCTTTGTAATTTTTCTACTGCTTTATTTGGATTTATAGAACTGCAGAGAATAGCCGTATCATCGGCATAGCAGGCTAAAGTAGCGTCTGGAGGCTCCGGGATATCATTTATGTAAATACAAAATAATGTCGGTGAAATAAGGCTTCCTTGCGGTAAACCCGCTGATATGCCACTTGTGCAGGAAAGCGTATCTTTGATTTTTACCTGAAAAGTTCTATTCTCTAAATAACGAGCTATTAATGCAATAAGATAGGGCGGAAAATTGTAGTTCATCATTTTAATTAAGAGGCCCGCATGCCAAATTTTATCAAAGGCCTTTTCTATGTCTAGAAATAAGGCTGCAACCGATTCCTTTTTATTAAGATGTGAAGCAATTTTTTCAGTGAGTCTTGCAACTTGCTGTGTCGTAGAATGTCCAGTACGAAAGCCAAATTGAAAATTTTTGAAAATATTATTATTGTGAATATGTTCTTTTAGTCTTGAGATAATAACCTTTTCAAACAACTTCGCCAGCGCAGGCAGTAAACTAATCGGCCGGTATCCGCAGGTTCGTGTTCCGTCTTTGCCAGGTTTTTTGATAACTGTTATTATTGCGTGTTTCCAGATTGAAGGGAAATAATTTCTCCTGAGGCAGGCATTAAAAATTTTAGTAATAACTATAATGGCTTTTCTATCTAATAGTTTAATGGCTTTATTTCCTATTCCATCATACCCCGCTGCCTTTCTCGGGTTCAAATCTTTTATATGGTTTTTCACTTCATTTGGCGTAACCAGAGGACTGTTTCCTGGAATATTATTAGTAATAAAGTTCTGTACGTGATTAAAAATATTAATATCATTAGGGTGATCAAAAGGATTTACGGTAAATTGTTCTTCATAATCCTTTGCAAAAGTGTTCGCTATATCTTCGGCGTTATGATAAATACTATTATTATCTTTGATAGGGCCTATTATATTTTCTTCTCTTCGGAGGGCTTTGCTAATTTTCCAAATAAGGAACAGAAAAAATGTCACGCGGAAAATAAGGAACGGAAAAAAAGGAAATCTGAAATCTCGCCAAATAATGTCGCCAATCGGAGTTTAGGAAGCCTCCCAAATTCTAATTTAACCGGCAGGGTTATAGCGTGCTCTCTTGAGGGAGGTTTTAAGGGTAAGACATTGAGCTAGCTGCAGCCGAGCAAAGTCATTTCGATAGCAGGTTTTAATATTCTTATCGCAAACTGTGACTAAATTTCATCTACAACGGTTTGTTATAATACTGCTTTTAACGCCCAGTTATGCAACAATGTTTCACCCCTGAACCAGAGCTTAAGGCTATAACTACATGGGGTACGAGGGGAACAATCAGCATAGACCATGACCCGCTGGTCAACCTTGTATTTTTACCATCGGACAGGCCAGCAGCTCGTTTATCTTCTTTCAATCATCGTCAGAAGATTTCCCTATTCCGCAGGTAGGGTTGTTATGATAAAACTTTTATCTCCCATCTTGGCGATATTTCTAAACATCTCTTATTTTTCCCATTGCAAAAGAATGGTGACTTATTTTCCGTTTCCTAATTTTCCGGTGCCTATCTTTCCGTTCCTTATTTTCCGGATGACATTTTTTCCTACAACCGTCTTTATCCTATATGTCTGTGTTTCTTTAAACATAGCTTACATATTTTTAGCATCTTAAGGTCTGGCAACATAATAAATTAATTTATTAGTATTGAAAAGTTACGTGTATTAAGATAAAAACTCATTGCTCATGCAATTTACATAAACGGTCTCTCAAGCCACAGTGTACTGAAAATGCGACACCGTAAATCTTGAGCTAAATGATTGGCAAGAAAAAAATCTTCCAACCTTAACCTCTCAGTTTTTCTCATACATATATATGAATCTAATATTAAATGCAAAAAATTAAAAGCATTGACTGCTAGTAAACCCAAAACCAATTGTTAAATATTAGAATGTTTTTCTGATGAATTTGATAGCCAGTACAGAATTTTAAAATTTTATGAAATCTCTAAAATAGCTCTATATCGCCAAATATAGGTAGATTTGTGTGTTCTTAATTTTCCATTTACACTAATTTAAAAATCAAACCTTTTTTTAAAATTATGCACGAAAGAGAGTATTTGTTGCTATTTTGTGCTTTATTTCCAAAAATATCAATGTATTATAGAAAGTGCTTCTTCTGGTTTTCAGTAAAAATGTAATCTGCACTCCTATGAACTTTAAAAGAATTTTAGCCAGATATTATAGTGGATTTTAGCTTTAAAAATAAAAGCTATTGAATTAAAAGCAGCAATAAATTCTTGTAGACGAAATAAATAAATAAATAAATAAAATAAACTAAACGTAATTAGTGAGCAAGAGCAAACCTTTTTAACATTCACCGAGCTTTCAAAAATTCATTTCTTCCAATAGCTTTCGGTAAAGAAAATATTATCATAAAGTTTCACTTTGTCGCTCTGCAAAATACTATAATCTATGCTTTGTAGTTAATTATAAAATTCTTCCCATTTTTTAATGTTACTTTTTTTATATATATAAAAACACACTTTTTATTAAATGCAAATCACTGTTTCGAAATATTTTCCTTAAGCGGAAAATTACTTAATTTTAACCTTAAATTTAAGTTTGTTGCCAAGTCTAAAAGTCTTAGAGATACAGAATTAGACTTTTAATTCTAAATCACGTCTTTATTTAGAGGTATAAATACATACAAAGTGTTTGGATATTGTTCAGAGTTACATAATTAGGCATTTGAAATCAAAGGACTTAACGCGAGAAGGTATTTAAATGAAAATTTTGATTCCTAAAATTTTAAAAGACTATGAAAATTTAAAAGAAATAAATGTTTTTGAAATAAAAAATAAAAACTTTCACCACATAGGCTGAAAAGACTGGCTCTGAAAATGAATTGGATAACATACCTGAAAGTCATTTCCTCAATGCTTTTACTGAAACTGGAAAAAAAAATCGAGGCCATAATCCTATATGAAAAATTGTAAAATAAGGGACTAAATTTCTAGTGTAGTATAAGATAAAAATATTTACTTTGCTGTGCCTCCAAACTAAGTTACATCTACCTAGATGAAACATTTTCAATATTTTTATTATTGAAACAAAAAGTTCCCCCCCCCAAAAAAAACCTGTATAGAGAAAAAAATTGAAAGGAACTGATCGTCTTTTTAAGTTAAATGGCATGCATCCGTACTCGTAAAGAGAACCCCACCAGCAGCCGAGCGGTAAAGTCGCTGAACAGGTAGTTTTCCCTGGGTCCGATTCCAAGCGAATGGCTGGCTGCATGAGCGTTTTCATGATTTTTCCCATGTGCAACGTGTATACGACCAGTTTGCCTTCGAAGATCCTCCACGAAGACATCCCTCCACTTTGACAGGTAGAACTAGTGTGCTTTGCCATAATCTCTCTAAACCAAGCAAAACGTAGAGATAATCAAGAAAATTCATCATCAGTCAGTCAGTTTGCTACGATTCGAACCTACATTGAACAATCTACGTTCAGCGGTTTCACTGCTCAACAACCAGTGGTTTTGCTTTTCTAAAAATTCGGCAATATGATTCATTTCCTAATTGCAATTGATTTGAAATGAGTTATTGATCTGATCATTTTTAATGCACCTGATCTGTGCTGTACATTAAATCTGTCGTCAGTGTATTAATTATCATATAAAGCGTGTACTGTTGGTTGTAGGAAAAAATGTCACCCGGAAAATAAGGAACGGAAAGATAGGCACCGGAAAATTAGGAAACGGAAAATAAGTCACCATTCTTTTGCAATGGGAAAAATAAGGGATGTTTAGAAATATTGCCAAGATGGGAGAAAAAAATTTTATCATAACAACCATACCTGCGGAATAGGGAAATCTTTTAACGATGATTGAAAGAACAAAAGCGAGCTGCTGGCCTGTCCGATCGTAAAAATAGAGAGTTGACCAGCGGGTCATGGTCATTAGTGATTGTTCCCCTCGTACCCCATGTAGCCTTAAGCTGTGTTTCAGGGGTGAAACACTATCGTATAACTGAGCGTTAAAAGCAGTATTATAACAAACCGTTGTAGATGAAATTTAGTCACAGTTTGCGATAAGAATATTAAAACCTGCTATCGAAATAACCTTGCTCGGCTGCAGCTAGCTCAACGTCTTACCCTTAAAACCTCCCTCAAGAGAGCCCGCTATAAGCCTGCCGGTTAAATTAGAATTTGGCAGGTTTCTTCAACTCCGATTTGCGATATTATTTGGCGAGATTTTAGAGTTCCTTTTTTTCCGGGTGACATTTTTTCCGTTCGTTATTTTCCGGGGCTTTCTTTCCGTTTCTTTTTTTTCCGGGTGACATTTTTTATGCACACCGTACTCTGTATCGCTGTACAAGCTTTGTATCACTAAATAACTACAATATGAGACATCTGTCTACAGTTGAATGATTTCACGAATTTCTTGCATTTGGGTCTTATTTTTCAAAAACTGAATTTCCATCAGTTTCTTTAACGTTTAAGTTACTGTGTATAATCAACCGAAATGCATATTTTTCGTTTGTTATTTCTTCATTCATTACTTTTTATTTTCGTCGCATGAATCTATTAGCTTGGCGACTTTCCAAATTATCAAACCTTACGTTAGGATATTCGAAATTGGTAAAGCATACAAGGACTATCTGCCTAAAAGGAGGAAGCCATTCGGAGGACTTTCTAAGAAACCTAGCTCATACTCTTATTACAAATGGTAAAAACCAAGAACCCAAATATGCAGCCAATACGTTTGCGTGGGACTGAATCCGGTCGAATTCTTAGCTTTCAACGTCTTAACCATTCGGACAGCTAGTAGTGACCAAATTTTCAAAACTGGGTTTCCAAAATTTTGAATATTATCAAATAGCGCTGTACCACCAAATCGTTATATTTTAAAACTTTTAAATGATTATCTATACAATTTCAGCAGCTTATTCTTTTCCCTATTACCATATTTTTAGATGAGAAAACTGACCTACATTAGTTTCTTAAAATCTGAAAATTTAAGTTGTAATTCTTCCTTGAAAGTCGTTATATACTAGAAATATATCTACAAGCCTTTTAAAATGGGCTAATACTCATTTTTATCTGGAATTACTTTGGAAGGATTCTTGTCAAAATAAAAATACAATTTTTTGCTTTAACACTAGCAATTCGAAAATTATAGAATTCTTTCCACACTATAGTAGATTTTGTTCTCGGATTAACCACGGCAATTATTTTCTAATTCATAATTGTAATGTATTAGGTAAAGCATACGAGGGCTATCTAACGGATAGAATATCTTTGTGCAAGTTTGGTTTATGTGATTACTGTAAAGTCTCGAAGGCTTTCTTCCTAAGGGAAGGGATACCTTCTTGGAGGAATTTCTAAGGAACATTGGCTAGTATACACGTTACACAGGGGGAAAAACCACGAAAACGCCCATGCTGGCAGCCATTCGAGGGATTCAAGTCTCGGACTACGAATGTTCAACGAGATTACAGCTCGGTCACTCTTGGCTATCTTTGTGTAATTGTGTAAGACTTCTTGAAGGAAATTGGATCGTTTGCGCGTTTTACAAAAGCCCAAAAAATGTGCAGCCAGCAAGTTCTCTGAAATTTGGTTTTAGATCTAACTAGATGGTTAAAAATTATCGTATCCACACAGCCATTAGTAGGCTGTGATATTCTTCACCAGCTACAAAAGTATAAACGCTATTTTAAACAGATGGAGATTAGGTTGTATTCATATAATTAGAATAATTTTGCCTAAACTAAGTTTTTATTCCTGGTAATATAAATGTATCTTAATCAAGTCTTAACGATATAGAAAATTCCAGCAGCCAAAAAAACAAAATCTGAAAACTTTCATATTTTATATTACGCCCTCAGGGACTTTTTTTAACGTTCCGTGTGTTACCTTTATTTATTAAATATCATGTTCTTCGCACTTAAAACATCAAATTCAATTCAACAGCAATATCGCAAAATAATTTTAATATGAGCATACCTATAGAATTTCCGATATACAGTTTTGCGAGCTTGAGATATTTTTTTCCGTACAGTGTTGCCACTGCTCGATTTGAAATCATTGAGTTTCTTAATCAAAAATTCATAAATGTTTTACAAAGTATGAAATAGATAATAAAACAAATTGCAAATTTGGGCTTCTAAATGCCCGTATTTGGGTATATTATTCAAAATTGGATGGCTCTAAAAACCCTTGTTTTATCACACTGCAAGAAACATGCATACATTCATGCAGATTGTTCATTATTAAATATCTTTAAATATAATATAGGGCGATAATATTTGGTAGCAACAATTTAAAAAGTGACTCAGACTTTTAAAGTTTTCAACGCAAAATGCCAAAATGAAATTAGTAGCTCTTCTGGGCTAACGCCTTTTGGGCTTAAAAAAAAGGGGATGACATAATTGAATGCTGGTAATGCACTCAAAGCTTGGTTTGGTTTTGCTTAGTTGATGCTAAGGGGATGCTTAAGGGGAGGAATTAAGGAAATCTGGCTCCTATATACGTTGCATATGAGGAAAACTACCAAAATTCCAATGCAGCCGGCCAATGTTCAACTACCAGTCTGTTTAGCGACTATATCGAGAATAAACCTGCATTTCCATAAACTTCCCGTATAAAAAACGGGTACTTACGCTTTATCCAGTTTATATATGGAACTGTCATCACCAAGTAGCGTGATTTGGCTTCAGTTACGGATAAGCGTTAAGTAACAATAAACTTATATCATCTTTCCCTTCGTTTAGTGTAATCCCGATGGATTCTTGACAAGCCCCTTTGGTTTTTATGGAAAAGGATATATGTTAACTGTTATTGTTGTATGTTTTCTTGCACTTTAAAAACCATTATTAAAATCTGGGATTTTCCTTCTATGCAGGAAAAAGCAGTGGAATATTTTCAAAAGTATGTTATCCCGCCATCAAAAAAGAGCATATTAATGGACACGATATGGTCAGCAGAATTCGGCCGACACAACTATAATAGACAGGAACAATTATGCGCCAGTCGTAAATAAAACAAAGCTAAACGAATCCTTCGGTAAAACTGAAGGGTCTAACAAAACAGAAGAAATAAACTAAAGCCTTTTTACGTAGAGTAAACACGAAGCGTGTTGTGTTAAACACTGATTGTTTCTTACGACTGGCACAACTTTTGTAAGACCTCCGCCAACTTTCACGGTCGACGGGATAATACGCAACAAACAAAAACAAGAAGCATGTAAGTAGTTTCTTAATGGCAAATACAGAGTATATCTGAAATGCTTCAACAAACTTAGAGAGATGATAGTACTCATCAAGACGAACAAAAAATGCAACGCAACAGGAAGTCGCAAATGACCTTTAAAGGGTGAAAATCGGGAGAAATTTCGTCTGGAGATGTACAAACTGCTACAAGAAATCACACTCCAGAAAATTATTTATTGCACAGAATAGGTACAACACAGCTTGTGATGCCCAGAGAAAACAAAAATTTTGCAACAGTTGTTGAAAGTGTCGACCGCGGACATTATCACTCAGAGTAAGTACATCGACGGAGGAAAGACTGGCGGGCACTTTCGAAGATTACGGGAGTTTCCTCGATTTCTGCTGCAGCGGTCACAATACGCGCTACTACTTCTTCTGGCGTTTCTACTGGCGTCTCATAAATGAGGGATTTCATCTGTCCCCAGAATCTGTCTTTTCTCTAGACATCACGAGCTGTGTTGTACCTATTCTATGCAATAGATAATTTCCTCGGGTGTTTCTTTCTTGTTTCAGCTTGTCCATCTCCAGATGCATTTTTCACCCTTTAAATGTCATTTGCGCCCTCATGTTACGTTGCATTTTTTGCCCTTCTTGATAAGTACTATCATCCCTCTAAGTTCGTTGAAGCGTTTCAGATATACCCTGTATATGTTGATTATACAATATTTTTCTCATTTAATACCAACTTCTAAGTTAAGGGCTACGGTTTCCTTATTTCTAGGGTTAGCTTAGATTATTTAATCATAGCAAAATCACTGTGCTCCACCAGAGATGACCGCTGACCTGACATTTAATTAAATGTCTTCCAGTGTGCCGTCATCCTGGCAGATGGAACACCTTAGCGTGAAAATGGACGGCGTAATTATTGTGACTAATCAATATTTACATAGTACAGGACATACAAGGTTCATAATATATATACATAAGATTCACTATATAAATATACAAGGTTCTGGTGAGTATATTCATTGGGTAAACTTATGCACTCATTGTTTGTTTCCATACATTATTTGCTTGCTATTTATATGCCATGTTAAGCAGGATTATTGGGTACGTTGGTTAACATTGTGAATATGAAGGGACTGAGTTCAAGCAAAAGTGCGAAACGTGATAAGTACTTATAGAACCTACATTGTGTCATATTAACTCATCATAATGCAATACTGAGGCAGAATGGTAATGATTAGATTTCTTGATATTTGGTTTGTTTTATGTGATTACCGCAAACCTCGAGGGTTACCAGCTTAAGGAGAGGGATGCCATCATAAAGGACTTTCTAAGGGAAACTGGCTCGTATACACATGGGGAAAACCACGAAAACGCCCATGCTGCCAGCCAGTTCGTAGAATTCCAACCTCGGACCTAACTACCAGTGTTCAGTGTATTTACCGCTCGACCGCTGGTTGGCCGACTTCTCAATATATTAAAGAATTTGATACAGATGTTTCCCATGACACTGACAGTAGTATATGTTAGTACTATATACTACTTGGATATATTAGATTTTACTTCAAAGAATTATTAATCTAATATTCTAGAAATATGACAAGTTGTATGGAATAAAAGAGAGCATTTATACAGCTTGGACTATTGAACTGTTAAGGGTCGACTGTAGTTACTTGCCCAAAAGCAAAATTCAGGGAGGGCTTCATGAAAGAATGTTGTTCATTTTTGAGTTACGCAAAGGGGAAACCTTGAAAACATAATATTATTTTTGACTCAGCTAAACTGAACAAATCTTGCGCTTCCCAAATTCAGTAACTTAAGGCTTCAAATGGTTGAGAAGAAGCATAAACATTTAGTAGTCATCAGTTAGACGGCTTTTCTCTCCTGGTTACCAAAATCAATATTCATAGTAATTAGACAGTCAACATCTGTTGACATTGTTAAATACTACAAATAATATTTTAGTGTAATAAAAATTACGATTAAACTCTCTACAAAATTTTTAAATTCCTATTAAATAACTGAATTTTGTATATGTTCCAGCTTTTCTTAAAGATTTACTTCATGACTTTACAAAATTGAATATTTTTTATATTAAAATGAAAAACCTATACAACAGATAATAATGCGCATTTTCCTCTTAGTTTTTCGGCGGGTATCTGTGTGAGTAGAGTGAAGAATTTACATCATAACAATACTGCAAAGAATGTCAGTTCGTCTTGCATGCAGGCACTTATGATTTTGAAATTTAACAAAAGTATTTTTATTCAAATAATTTTACAGCATTATTATAAATTAGATTTTGGCATCTTAGAAATTCAAATAAAGATAATCCGAAGTTTGATGTAAATATTAAATGTAACTTGAATGGGTTCTGTTCTGTTACCAGGACCGGATTCAGAAATGTATGTATAAAGGGATGTATGTGATCATGTATGCATCTATATATGTAAACACGAATGTATGTGTGTGTATATATATATGCATACACACACTCATACATTCATACATTTCTGAATCCGTTCCCGATAACAGAAAAGTACCCTTAAATATAATCAAATGCTTCGACATTAGGTCACAGAAAAAGTCCAATTCCAAATTCCTATCTGCAGATGTCTGTCTATGCACTTTTTAAACATTTAATATTTCAGCTACGTTTTTAATTTTTCATAAAGTACTAAATAACTGTACAATTTTCACTTTTATGTTTATTTTAATATTTTAAAGATATTAAATATAATAGGACAACAGGTGCCAAAAAGTTTCTTCAGAACAATATACCCCGCCAACTTTATACATCCAATGAGAAGATAATTTTGCCATCCGCTCATTTTAACAGTGGCAAAATTTTTCTAGCCACATGAAATATATCTCTTAATTTAGTTAATCTCAAGAACGTAATAGAATATCAGAATATCGCAAGTTAAAAATCTTTTGCTTGTAATATTTGCTTTAAAAAACAAAAGCACAACTACAATATATTTAAAGGTGGCCAACAAGAAACGCTGGCCGTATATACCTTTTATAGGAAGCTGTTTGGCGTATATTGTCCTACAATTAAAAAAAAAGATCTAAAATACTTATTAAATTTTCACTCCACCTTCAAATAAACTGCATGCTGTGTTTCTCGTAAATGGCATGTCTAATGAGGACTAAAATTTTAAATGAAATCTTTGGTTGTTGAATACGGTTAAAAGTCCGCATGAAATCAAAATTAATATAAAAGGCTTTTGCTGAATGTTCTATATTCATTGCTTTGTTCCAATTTTGGAAAACATAAGAATAAAATAGTATTCGTATATTAAATTTTATTAAAAGTTTTTATAGAAAATCTCCATGCATTCAATTACACAAAGTAACAAACTCGTATATACAAATGCTGTAATTAGAATTACATTTTTAAATTCTTCGTTCTAAAATAAATTTTAAAAGTAAAGTATAAAATCAACTTCCGCATAAGGAATAAAAGAGAAAAATATTAAAAATATAACAATGCCTTTCGCTTTTTGATAAACTGTTTTTCTTACCTTTTTGCAAATAACGCTATATAAATGTACCTATGCGAATTCTCTTCCCGCCATCTACAAAAAAAATCTACTTTTTGTTTTTATCCCTATCAGTTTTTTCTGTGACATAACAGTTACCTAGACTAAGTACTCTACTAGTTAGTCTCTAAGTCTACATAAGTTACTAACATCCATATAATAAGCTGGATCCACTCTCTTTTAAAAAGAACAATTCGACATTCAAAGTTATTTAGCATTCTAACGAGATATCAAATTCTACTGAAAATACTATTTTTTCAGTTTTGATCTTTGTCTTCTGCACTTTTGTAACCGGCTTCAACATTTCTTTTAATTTATAGAACAGTACCTTAGGCGCAAGCTATTTTTTTTTCTAATAGCTTCTTTGTCATGTCGTGTTTTCTTTAAAATTATTTGAAGAGGCTTTAAAGAATTCGTCGTTTCTAGGTCTTTAAGTCATCACTAATATGATGCATCTTATCATAATAAATTATCAACGTTGAAGTGGATATAATCTATTGACCTATAGATATTTCTCATTTTTTACCCCCATTCAATAATTAAGTTGTAAAATGTGATTATTTTGCTTCAAACGTTTCATAGGATTTTCATTCTGGATGTATAGGAAATTGAACTGATGACCTAGACATTGGCTTCAATGGTACGCCGAAATTCAGATAACTGTATCAAGCGTTACACCGTCTTCGCTAAGCTATAAAACTCAGTTACTATTATTCTTATAACCAATATCTTCGTTTGCACGAATTATGTTTGCCGGCAGAAAAGAATTGGCCTTTCTTAAATCTCCCATACCTTTACTTAAAATATTCATAGTTTAGAAAATTTTTTGGATATGTTATTTTTCTTTTCGAAAGCTTTTGTACCTGTCTTGCGTTCTTTACCCATTTCCAACATTTTCAGCAACTGTGAGAGATTGAAATAATATTCAATTTTTACTGGGCAAGTTAAAATTCACAATTCAAATTTCGGAAATTGTACGTCAAAAATTCAATGTTTCAAATTTCAGAAATTATGCGTCAAAAAGTCAGTGTTTCAAAATTCGGAATGCCCGTTTATTCTACTTTGCTTCCCTCAGCTGTAAAATCGAATTATTAATTTCTTTGTAAAGAACACCGCCATGAAGAATATCATCTGGCGAACGTTTTGACCACTGATATATTAAATCTCCGTACATCTTTACTTGGTATGCTTCATAATACTCAATATTTTCTGATTCAGTAATTTGACACTTTGAATCTTTTCTTTTTTCTATTTTAAAATCATCGGAAGCTGTGATCTGATCGGATGTTTTAATAAAACCTATGCTTTTTGAATCTCTGGATGGTTCAATCAGTACCTCAGAATTTGGCTTTGGAGTTAAGTCAAAATTAATAGTCTCATCTGTTACATTCTTTGATGTTTCATTCTCTGCTTTTCTCAGTTTCAAACTCAAATTATTTACTTCATTAGCAGCATCTCCGTTAAGATTAAAATCATCTGTCAATGAAATGAGTTCCGAATTCTTTTCTGCTAAATCTTGCGGTAATTTATGTATACTTTGTACCTGGTTTACATCAGTTTGATATTCTTCGGGATACGTAATATTTTCTGTATCGTTAATCTGCCACTCTGAATCTTCCAAGTTCCTTATTTCAAGATCATCGGAAACTGTGACCTGATCGAACGTTTCAATAAAACATATGAAATCTGGCTCTGTGGAGGGTTGAAGCAATACCTCGGAATTTGGTTTGGGAATCAAATCAAATTTAACAGTCTCATCTGTTACATTCTTTGATGCTTCTTCTTCTGATTTTTTCAGTTTTAAATTCAGATTATTTACTTCATTAACAGCACCTCCGTTGAGCTTAGAATCCTCTGTTATTAAAACAAGTTCCGAATTCTTTTCTTCTAAATCTTCCGGTAACTCATGTATACTTTGTACCTGGTTTACATCTGTTTGATGTTCTTCGTGATACGTAATATTTTCTGTATCTTTATTCTGCCATTCTGAATCTTCCAAGTTCCTTATTTCAAGATCATCGGAAACTGTGACCTGATCGAACGTTTCAATAAAACATATGAAATCTGGCTCTGTGGAGGGTTGAAGCAATACCTCGGAATTTGGTTTGGGAATCAAATCAAATTTAACAGTCTCATCTGTTACATTCTTTGATGTTTCCTCTTCTGCTTTTCTCAGTTTTAAATTCAGATTATTTACTTCATTAACAGCATCTCCGTTGAGATTAGAATCATCTGTTATTGAAACGAGTTCAGAATTCTTTTCGGCTAAATCTTGCGGAAACAGATACATAATTTGTACCTGGTTTACATCTGTTTGATGTTCTTCGCGATACGTAATATTTTCTGTATCTTTATTCTGCCATTCTGAATCTTCCAAGTTCCTTATTTCAAGATCATCGGAAACTGTGATCTGATCGGGCGTTTCAATAAAACATATACTTTCTGGCTCTGCGGACGGTTGAAGCAATACCTCAGAGTTTGGTTTGGGGATTAAGTCAAAATTAGCAGCCTCGTCTGTTATATTCTTTGAATCTTGTCTTTTGACCACAAATATGCATTGTACCTGGTTGTCATCTGGTTGACACTGTCCACAACACGTAATATTTGCTATATGTACCGTTTGGTTCTCCAAAGCATTTGATGCTTTCGCTGACTTTATTTGATGATGTGGAATGTTATCAAGATTTACGTGAGGTTGAAATGATGTTCCAGTTTTTGGCTTAGCGGGTAATTCAAACTTCTCAGCTGTGTTATCTTTATCTCTTACTGAGTCTACTTCTGCTTGCGTCTCTTGGAAATTAGAAATTTCGATTACTTCACTAGCAGGATCATCGTCTGCATTAGTGTGATCTCCTACAACAACAAGTACTTGATTTTCTTCTAGTAAATCCTCTGGCAATTGATATATGTATTGCACTCCGGCGGCATCCGCTTCGTAACCTTCGGGAGATATAGTACCTTCTGTATCTTTAATTTGTTTCCTCAAAGCCTTTGATGTCTCAGTTGCATAGTTTTCAGAATGTAGAGGGCTCCCTGGACGTGTGCAAGATTGAAATGATGCCTCAGTTATTGACTTAGTAGACAGCTCAAAATTCACATTCCTACAATTACTGTATCTTACTGATTCTTCTTCTGTTTGTCTCACCTGTAAATTTGATTTACTTGTTATATCATTATCAGCACCTTCGTTTATATTTGTAAGATTTGTAAGTGCAGAACATTCTGAATTTTGTTGTTTGTTAGTTGCATCTTGATTAACACTAGTCAAATCTATTAACAGAAAATCTTCTGAATTTTCTTCTAAACACTGCGGTAACTGATGCATGTTTTTTTCTTCGTATGCATATGATTGATATGCTTCTCGATCTTCTGTGTCTGTAATTTGTTTTTTTAAAGCCTTCTGCATTTCTTCTGCGTAGATTTCATGATATAAAGCATTTTCTGGATTTGTGTCAGGTTGCGATGATGTCCCAGGTATTGGCAAAGTGGACAATTCTAAATTCAGAGTTCTATAATCTTCTAATAGTTTCTCACACTGTACATTCAAGTTGTCAAAAGCTGCATAAATATCATCTTCTTTGCTATTAAAAGTATCTATAGGTGAAGGATGTTTTGAATTTCGCTTTAATAAAGGTCCTAATACCTTTTCCTTATATGTTTCAAAGAAATCCTCTTCACAGCTCTCAATACACGGAATAGTTTGTGAATCTTCAGATGATGGATACGCTGGTAAGGAAAATACTGATGCTTGATATCTGTCTCTGGGCACTGGATTAGGATCATCAGAACGTTGATTTCTAAGCGCTGTATAATCTATTGAATTGGCTATTATGCTTGCGTTAGCCTTCGCAATTCTGACTATACTGCGCTTTAATACACACCTGTAATATTTTTTCTTGTGTTCTTCTACAGATGGTACACGATCATATGGTTTCTTAATCCGTGAAATATGAGCTTCTACACGTTTGTACATTTTCCTGTAACGGTGGGCATATTCATTGAATGTCTCCCAGCCTCCATCAGCATAAAATTCCTTCCTTTTATTTCTGAAGTATTTCAGCCAAAAGTCAGGAGCTAAGTAAAAGTTCAAGCATTTGGTGAATTCATGTTGTCGTATAAAGACTTCAGCAGTTATCGAGCACGATATGAAGATTTCAAGGAATATATTTGATTTTCCGGTTGGATCTTCGCATGCAGATTTGATGTATGACTCAAGTAATGAAAAGAAAACCTTTTCATCTGTAAGACGTAGCGAACTTTCGTCAAAAGCATATAAGTATTTTCCCATGCGCTCTCTGCTAGATACTTGCAAACATACAACAGACATTCCAATATCTTCGGTAAATTTGGATTCCGCATAATCTTTCTGGAGAACTTTTTCTGGTAGTGTAATCATGTCTTTTTTTATCTTAAACTTGCGCCAAATGAAATGAAACAAATCGATAGCAAAACGTTCATCATGTTGGTCAATTTTTGAATTAAACTTTCTTTTGTTTTTCACCATACTTTGTATAACGAAGACTTTAATTATAAATCCACCACTCTTGCGAAAGTACTTTGCGTTCACTTGCACTGAAACCTGCGCTAGCAGTCTTCTGACAACTAGTAGTATTTTCTTCTGAGTGAGGCTATTCAGACATGCGCGGAAAGGCGACACGTTTGTAGTATTCCCTTTAACTGTGTAATTTTCCTTCTGCTCACTAATTTCGATTAGAGAAATTTAATTCTTCAGTTTTTAAATTAATATTAAATTAATATATCATTTTATAAATTTTAAAGCAAATGATGTGCATACTCACATATTATAGCTTTGTTAGTTTAATTAGTGAAATTTAATTCTTATATTACATATTTTATGCACTACCTAATAATATTATGCTGTAATACGTAGTGAAAGATGTAATAGAGTGAGCAATGCAAAAACTCAAATGTTCAGTAAATATTTAAAATGTTTGCGTTTACTCAAAATCTGAAAATTTAGAAAGAAAGTTAAATATGACTTAAATCTGGTAGTATGTTATGAGACCAATGATTGATTCAGTTCCATAAAGACTGTATGTGTTTAAGTGCTTTTACTATATTATTTTACTTTCTGTTCTCAGCGAAATGCTCATTTAAGAACGCAAAATAATTTGCATCTTTTTTAATTCAGATTTTCATGCAGTAAAAACTTAAGTTACTATTCCTAAAACTTCCATTAGCGTAAAAAAGATATTTGTGGTCTTCTGTATTAGGGATGTTTGTGGTCACATGCACTAAATTATTTTATATGGAATGATATATGCGTCGACATCTCAATATTTAAGCTCTGACAATACAAAGTTTTAGTTGTGCCGTTAGTTTTGTCTTTTATTTATTGAAATAATTAATCTAATAAATATATTTGTTTGTATCTAGAAAACCTTTTACCATAGTCCAGCCATTCTCAGCGGTGATACGCAAGAGAAAAATAGGCTGTAGGCAAAGAAACAAAGTATTTTTAACTATTAAATTCGAAAACAAAATGCAATACATAACGTTTAAGTTTTTTTCTGTAGCACTCGTAAATTTACGGGATCTGAGCTTTCTTCAAGTTCAGTAGCTGCTCATAGATTTTACCAAAATAATTCGTTCTTATTTTCACAAATAGTCTTTCAGCCATGGGCATAACAAAATTTTTCATAAGTGATGTTTTTAAAAGGAATTGTTAGAAATGGATGTTGTATTTAACGGGAAATAAAAATACGTTCCTATAAAAGGATGATAGTATCTCATTAATTCTTTTAAAGTTGATAGCATGTTTACACTTTGAATAGCATTTTGGGCTCATATTGCTCTGTTTTCAATTAGAATCATTTTTACGTCGATTTGCTGTCACTAACTCCTGATATTCTGTCTTTATGCTTTGGTCATATTCTGG
>KK121613.1:271449-357410 GCA_000611955.2 Stegodyphus mimosarum | reverse complement strand
TTTTTTTTTTTTTTTTTTTTTTTTTTTGAGGGCGGGAATCTTAGGAAAGTACGCAGGCAGCCAATGGCCTGTGGAACAACCCTGTCTGGGCGATCGTTTTAGACTACTCTATTAACATGAAATTTAAGCGTCCATTTGATAAATACTCATACCCAAAAAGTTGTGCTCTATTTTTTACCACCCTCCAACTTATATGCATAGTTAAGAGAGGTAACGCTTTAGATCCAAAAATTCGGTAGTGAATTTTTAATGAAAAAGCACGAATTAGGTTCCCTACGACATGGTTTTACTTTGTTTTATCTGTTTGTGTATATGCGTGTGATGGTTTTTTAATCCACGATAATTTTCAAAAATTTCCATTTTCTGTATTTAAGCTTTCTATACCCATATAAAGAGTTGATTAGATTTTGGGTTAAATTAGACAAACGGACGTGATACTTTACTTGAAGCTTTTGAAGGCCTGTTTACACTAGCTGGAGTCCAAGAAATGAGCATGAACTTAATGGCTCCCAAAAAGAGAGAAAAGGGCACGCACTATTTTTCCGGCAAACTTATATACATAGGTAAGGGAGGTAACGTTTTCGATTCAGAAATTCGATAGTGAGTTTTCAGTGAGTAAGCACGAATTAGGGATCCCCACAACACGTTTTTAATATTTTCGCTATGATATCTATTTGTATATATATACGTTTCTTCGTTCACGATATCTCTTATATCAAACTTCCAAAAATTTCGATTTCCCATATTTAAGCTTTCTTCATCCATATAAAGAGCTGATTAAGTTTTAAGTAAAACTGGACAACCGGAAATGGTACTTTACAGAAAACTTATAACTGTCTAAACATATCAATGAAGTGAATCGGGAAATGATACTTTACTTGTATCATTTCTTAACTTCATTGATATGTTTAATGAAGAAGCTCTGAATAGACTTTCGTACAAAAATATATTAAGAGATAATCTGAAATTTCTCAAATTTGTTAAAGATAGGTATGTGATTGAGAACAAGATATTACATATATAAGCATGAAATGTATTTTTGGAATTACGCTAAATGCAACGAGAATAAGTTTATCGTGAACACGAGCTCTCAATATGAAGCAATTAAATGTCTTAGCCTCAATTCTCAATGTTGTCTTTATTTCACTTTTGTTTCGATTCGCTTTTCAAATAAAAGGATGCTACCACCAAATGTTATAACCATGTATCATTTTTAAAGAAATAATATAACAAATGCAAATAATATAGCGAATATTAAAAGAGATATATGGCAACACTTAATACTTTATCGAGAATTCTAAAGGCTATGCTCCTGAAAAAAGATTTGCGATTAAATCATTGAATTGCGAATCCGAAACACTAAGAAGATATACAACGATCGATGCGATATGTTCAAATCAAAGCATGAGAACGGATGTGTATATGAGCCCGTATAGCTATCATTAACATAAAACTGAAATACTACATAACAATTGTAATTGTGCCTATATAAATGAGAAAATAGGACGAAATACCTTCCCGTATCAAATATTTTACTAGATATAATTATTTTTCTCCAAATTTGGAGATTATTATCTTCTGTAATGGTTCTCAAATTTATTTAAATTTCAACTCTTAATAATGATTTAAAAAATCTAACGCATGCCACCAATAAATTTAAAATGTTTATGATTTCTGTGAACGAAGTTTATGTATTACTGAATTCTGTAATATCTGAAAAAGATTTTACCTACAAGAAAACATAAAATATTCCTATTTACGCCTTAATTTTAAAAAATGGTAAAAAATTAAGCATACGCAAAGTTTAATATTTCACTTTCCTTGCCAAAAGTACTGCCAGGTATTTGGCCACTTTTCACGGAATTTGGGAACATAAATATTTACCTACTACACCCACCAGTACCGAGTAGATAATAGTAATTCGACAAATGTTCAAATTCCGGCTTAAGGTTCGACTGTATGCATGGGTGTTTTCGAAGTTTTCCAATGCCTAAGGTGAATAGGAGCCAGTTTCCATTATAAGGCCCACAACGAAGGCATCCCATTATCGCAACCCTATTTGTTAAACTGTGCAACCTTCATGACAAAATGGATACCTCACATCCGAGTTGTTGCCCTGCATCTAAAGCTGGATTATTCTACGATAGATATTCGGAGGGTAGACAGAAAACAGATTATACTTGGAATCATTTTTAGTTTTGCTGTTCATTTTCACCTTCGTTTATTTTATCAGCAGTAATCTTTGTAATCTACCATTAGAAATTTAAAAAAAAGGGGGGGCAAGGAAAAAGAAGGCATCCCTTCCTTGACGAAAATAGTCTAGTCCCGTTGTGCTCTGTCCTAATCTAATGAATCTAATTTTTTATCTATTACAGTGCTTATTAAGGAATTCATATTAAACTCTTAAATCATAACTGATAATTTAACGTAACCCCATTGTAATAAAACTGCCCCAAATTAAAATAGTTTATGCCCTTGACATATAGTTTTTATAAATTATTGAAAAGCTGTTACCTGTAATAAACATCTAAAACATCTGCATACGAGCCTTCTTACATCCAAACAATGTTAAAGAAGTGAAAGCTAGGTTGTGTATTTCAAACGTTCCGGAGATTCTTCAAATTTTACACAGAATTTTGTCCAAGAATATGCTACTCACCTAGAGTTATATAAAACGTTTGATATGGTTTTCCCTGAATAATCGAGTGGATGTGAAGAATTGAATTCGTGGTCACAACAATGGCGAATGTTACATCATTTGACTTTGTGGATGGGATATTGTGAAGATGAAAAGGTTTTCCAATAAAGTGACCCGCATATATAATATATCTACAGATTTCTCAATTTTATTTGAGATGCTTTACAGCATTAATGATACACTACAGACTTAACATTGGCGTGATGACAGCTCAGGCCCATAAGATCTAGGTACTGCACTGTAAGTGCCTCATGCGAACAAAGCCGTGACGATCTTTTGCGATGCCCCTACCCCTTCGCGGTAGAAATATTAGAAAAATACAAGTATGCCAAAAACGGGATCTGTTCTTTATTGTTGTCGTGACTTCTCTCACTTGTCCGACAGTAACATCAGAACAAGCCCACGAAATTCGTCGTGGCGCAATCTTGATCTAGCACCATACAGGTGACTTGTTCAGTCCCCCAATTTTGAAGGAAAGGAATGTTTTCTTTTTGACGGAAAGGAATGTTTTCTTCCCACTCCCCGTCCCTACCATCAATCGCTCCGCAGGACTTTCGGCTCAACGCAAATTTAGAGTGCCTCCCTGCCGCACAGACACTATACATTTACAAACACCCATGCCTTCTTCGGGATTTGAACCTGGGCCCTTCGGTATAGCAGTCAAGAGTCACTAACCACTATCCCGGTTGGCCGGCAGATCTGTTCTTTTTGGTCATCAAATGACTGTTTCACCTGCAAATAAAAATTTAAAGGGGAAATGTTTTTCCCAAGCTCCTTTTTTTTCGTCAGTCATTTTATTTCAACGATATTCATGTGACACTGTGTAATTTCTAAATTAAAGCTACTAGAAATGATGAGACATAAGAGTTTATTCTAAGGTGGATGAATCATATCTAGTGTTCTCAATTTAGATCGATTGCTTGCATAGTCCTGTGTATATTTGCGCACAGACTCTGTGATAAATGACGAGCACTCGTGCTGCTGATTTTTCTAATTTGTGTATAAAATTGGGTAGGAAAGGGTTGAAATTGTCATTGTACAGGGTTTCATAATGTGACGGATTAAGCAATGAGGAGGGCTGCATTCGGCCCGCGGGCCGGGTTTCGCTCATCTCCGTTCTAAAAGATAAAAGAAAGACGACCATATTCCATTTGGATTAGCAAAAGTTTTCTGACGATAGATATAATTTTCTTCATAAATTGTTCTTGGAAATGTTACATAAAATCTACTAGAAATATTACACAGCGTTAAGACAAAAACTGCATTTTTATTTACAAATTTCATTCGTTTACAAGTTTTGTAATTTTGTATCATTTGATACACATAAAGCACTGGAAATTTCTAAATCAAGCACAACCGACATTAAAATATCAAACTTTTAATTCACAAATCTTCAGTTATAAATTTATATTTTGATATGATAAAATTCTTCATGACACCTGTACAAACATAAAAGCTACATTTAATACTTATCTACAAAGGGGAAAATGCTGAAGACACACACATTAAAAATATGTACAAATCACTGGGTATATAACAATATTAATAAATTATTAAAAGATGAAGCTCTGTATGTGTGTGGCCCCATACACACATCTGTGCCGGATACTTAAAAAAACTGTACACAAAGCTATGACATGGGAAGGGGGAGAAAAATAATTTCTTACTTTCACACTTACTTGTTGTATTCTTTGCTACTTTCTTAATCTTAAACCAAATTTTCACCATGACTTCCAAAAACACATAAACTCAGTCAAATAACATGCTTTTTTTAAAGTCCTGTTTAATGAATAGTTATCCATTAATGGCTTTTTCATTTCAACTTCAGATCTTTATTAATTTTTATCATCAACATTGTTATAACAACATGGTTATGCATAAGATTTTTATTAAACAAGTAAGGATTTTATTTCCTTTAAAAATAAAAAGTTCTTCCTCTAATATAGTTCACGATAAGTTAAAACTTTTTCTTTCAAATTAGATACAAGAAATCTGAACCAATTCTTATTCCTCTACTAAAACATTAATAATTCACTTTATAAATTTATCTCTATTTTGCTATCTAATTACACTTAAACAGTCCTTCACAATATTTTAAACCAGTGCTGTGTTCACCGAGGACATATAGTCCTTTTACAACAAACAATCAAGTATTCACAGAAATTATCTTCTGCAATAACAATTTCAAACAAGATTGTTTAATAAGCCTTGGCAATTTATAGACAGCTCAGCAACACTAAATACAAACTAAAAATATCATTTATAAGGCATAAATAAAAATCATTTAAATACCTAAGGAACATAATTTTTAAATCCAATCAACCAGTTACTAAAAGCTAAGCTATATATATGTTACTGTAAAAGATCGAAATGTTGACATTCTCCAATGAATGCCAACACATACTGAATACATTGTGAAAGACCGAATAATTGGTTATATTCTTATATATTCGGACCATCACCTGTCGGTAAGCACAGATATGCTCTGGTGAAGGTCAAAACAAAATGCTGAGAAGAAAGAAGTGTTGTTCTACAACTAAATGCAGTTGCAATCTTGTGCAATTCAAAGTATCATAATAGTTTAAAGTTGTTGCAATAAATAGGATTGTATAACGTAAGTCACATAATTAAGTAAGTAACAGGGGGACTGGAAAGTAATGCCGTTTCTGCGCATGTCGATATTTGATTGCCATTTGTCAGCTCATTGTGTATCTCAGTAATTTTAAGGTTATTGTGACTTGCTCTTAACTTTTTTTTCTTTTCAATTTGGTGTGAAATGGCCAACCAAATACCAGAAGAGCATATCTGGCATTGTATGCTTTTTAAAGTTTCACAAGGGTAGTAACGCAACAGTTGCGACGACGAACATTTGCGATATTTATCCACGTGCATCGGACGTTCGTAAATGCCAAAGATAGTTTTTCTAGTTCAAATCCAGTAATTTTCATCTCTCTGACTCCTATCGATCAACAATTAGACAACGACATGCTAAAGGTAGAAGTGGAAAATCCATGTCAAACAATCTAAGAATTGTCAAACACCCTTAACCAACCTTGGTCGACCATCCAGGAACATTTAAAACAGATTGGAAAAATAACCAGAGCAAGTGTTTGGGTCCCAATAACCTGTCCAAAAAGAGCAAAGCCAACCGATCCATCACATGCAACATATTGCTTCAACGGCACAATACAGAATCATTTTTTGATCGTTTGATCACTAAGACGAAAAATGGGTCCTATATGATAATTCAAAATGAAAAAGGCAGTGGATCTCTCCGAATGAATCATTGCGAAGCCGCATTTACATCCCAAAAAGCCGCTTCTGTGTGTTTGGTGGAGTATTCACAGAATTTTTCATTTTGAATTTCTGAAACCTGGACAAACTGTTAATGTAGACCTTTATTGCGAACAATTTGATCAAGTAAACCAATCTTTAATCCAAAAATATTCGACGATAGTCAACAGAAAAGGCGTCATTCTGCAACACGACAATGCAAGACCGCACTGTGCAAGGCGAACACTGGAAAAATTAATGAATTGGGTTGGGAGGTACTGCCTTACCCACCATGCTCACCCATATCGCACCTTCGGATTTCCATTTATTCCGATCCCTACAACATTTTCTTCAATTTGAAAATTTGGATGATGTCAAAAATGCCATCTCGAAATATTTTACTCAAAAACCAATTGATATTTATCAGTCCAGGATTGAAAATACGCACACTAGATGGCAAAAGGTTGTTGATAATGAGGGTATTATAATACTGATTAAAAATAAAAACTTGTTAAAAATTTATTCGTTTGAATGTAAGAAAGCGACATTTCTTTCCGGTCCCCCTATTGCATTATCAGTGTTATTTTTTTTCTCATTAAGAATGCACTTTTTTGTTCTGAGTTCAACAGTTTAATTACGTGTGCTGTTATTTAAACTTTAATATCACAATATATTTTAGTAATAAAGAATGATTTAAGAACACAAAAAAGATATTTTTATTTGACAATCACCATCATTTTCATGGTGAATGTTAAATAAAAATTTATATTAAATAAATATTTCCGACATACACTAAGCAACTATGTGAATATCAGACTTTGGTCTTTCACAGTAACATATCACCTATTTATTATACACGGTGTGGCAAAACTAATGATTACAACTGTAAGGGGTGATGGAACTTAAAAAAAAAAAAAAAAAAATTGTAAGAGAGTACTTTAGAACTTGCCATTCAACACAAGAGGTCCATGAATATTTGATTGCAAAGAAGGCTCATATGCACCACATGTATGGAGCTACAAATGGCAATGCCACGGAAGTGGCAAGACATTAAAAGGAGCAATTTTCAAATGCAGCACTATCCGATTGGAGAACATTTTGATGCTTGCACAGGCAATTCTTGGGGACTGGCTCGTTCCACAGCCAAAGACATGATACAGGTCAACCAAGGAGCATGAGAACGATAAATCAAATAGGACAATCCTTAAGGCAGTGGATGACCAGCCAAAACAAAACATACGAGCTTGGTATTGTGTGTGTCATGTGAAAAAGCGTTACAACAGTACTATCTCCAGTGGGTCCAAGCCTGGAATGAAATGGATTTTACACCAGGTGTAACAGCTGTAAATTATTTCCTGCAACAGAGCATACAGCATCCACAGTTTTACAGCATTTGCTCTGTTTATGGATGAAGCTAATCTCACATGCGACACCATAATTTAATTTAAGCATTGTGACCAGCAAAGATCCTCCATTCAATAATGTGTGGGCAGGAATTATCCAAAATCAATTAACTAGCCTGTGTATTTTACCAGACCGCCGAGATAGATAGAACTACTTCACCTTTCTTTAGCAGGTGCAGCCTCATTTACTACAAAATGTGCCAGCGTATATTTGAAAAATTATGTGGTTCCAGCACAATGGAGGGCCAACACATTTTTTTAGACTGTGTGAAACTTCCTGGGCATTGCCTTTTCAAACAGATGGATTGGCCACAATAGCTAATCTCTTGGCCTCCCAAATTTCTTGATTTGTCCTGCCTGGCAGTTCTTTGTCCCCTCCCCCAGGGCTAAAAAGCATCACCTACAAGATGCCCATCAAATTATCAGAGGCCTTGTCCCCGAATTAGGGGTCGCAGCTACAGATGTTTGTGAAATGCCACGAAGCTTCCAACATATGTGCATGATTCACTGCTCATTGATGTGATGTATGTATTGCAACTGGAGGTCACTCATTTGAGCATTTGTTGTAAAGTTTTCAATATTAAAAATTCTTTATCCTTTAATTATTCTTCATTATGTTTTCGATTTTCACCAAGCAGGCACCCTCTCGTAACTTGTCATTTGGTTTCTGACACATTATATAGTCTAAGTTATTTGTGTTGTGGAAAGTTCTATCACTCCTTAAAATTGTGACCATTAGTTTTGTTACACATCGTATATATACATATATTTTTTAATGCTTTTTAAACAAACAAGATCTAAAAACTGAGGAATATAATAAAATAACTATTAAAAATGTAATAATTGGGACTCCACATAACATTTGTTAAAAGTTTTACAAATAATAATAGGTACAGTGACTTAAGAATTAACACTCATCTGAATATTTAGATTTTGACAATGCCATTCACACCAATAATTCTCTTATTTTTGTATTTTAAAGAAGTACTTTTATGCATCATTTGAAAGGTACTCTCTATATCAACAGTTCATCATACTTTATGTTTCAAAATAAAATCAAAACTTAATTACTTCTTCAGAAATCAATAAAAAAAGCTAAATATAATGAGTAACACAAAAAAATAAATATACTGTATATAAATAGAAGATTTACAGATCTATATGAATAAATATTTACAAACCATAATGGACCGAAATTATGAGAGTAATTAAAAATAAACAAATAGCAAAATTGCAGTTTTACAGTTTGTGACTGAAGTGGGAAGTGAACCTTTTTCTCTTTTGGCCTACTTTCTATGGCCACATAGAAACATTATACGCGGTAAAAGTTTTAACAAATAATTATTACAAAACATTCTGTAGTTCCTTAGTTTTATATCCAAAAAAACTTGAGAAAAATAAGAAGAATATTTTTAATGCAGTACCAATTTGCTTGAAGAAAGAAATTAGCAAACAACAGATGTCTGCATTTTTAAAATGTGAACCAATTTACTTATGACTAAAAAATGGCACAACAATTGATGATGAACTTGTGTTCAATAATTGTTTCTTCTAATTAAATTCCTTATTGAGAATTTTTTTAAGTAAATCTTAACACACACTTCATCTAGATTCCATAACTGTAATAAAATCACATCCATACTTAATGAATGTAATAAAATTACACTTTACCGACAAATTCTAAAATTAATTCTATCATAACTATACTGTTTCAGAAACTGAAGTGGTAAGACATTTCACACAAATTCATATAATATGTAATAACTGCAAGTATAGCTTTTATTTTCATAACAAAATAAGACTGCTGTAAATTTCAGGAGTTTCAGTGGAAAACAACAAATTCTTTTCAAAACTGTGTTTCAAAAAATATTTATAATATAAGGTAACTCTATAAATTTCTCTATCAACACAGAAAATGCAACACACCTCCTATTAACAACTTGCTAACAATATAACTTGACAACATTAAATAACACAATTACTGTACAAAACGAAGTACAACAAAGCAACAAAGCAAGTGAAAAATTCTTTGAATACAAAGATAAACAGAGGCCATCTTCACATATTAATATGCTACACACTTTGTAGGCAGCAGTTAAAAGTCTGCACATCTTACCTCCAAGACTTCACACACAGTCAATAAAACTTTATACACATATTTATACTTTATATACAGTGATATACATGAAGTATTTACCAACTGCAATATTTTTCTCTTCAAGAAGTCCACATGAATGTAATCACAGACAAATTTAAAAGTAACTGCAACTCCATGACAAAGATAAATGCCAAGTTTGTTGAGAGTGAAACTCAGGTTTGAGTTAGATGAGACATCTATATAAATCACAGTTTTCAAACAGTTCTTTGCAAACAGAACCTATAATAGTAGATTTTTCATATATTGTTCAGTTCCTTTTCTCTTTCATTTGTCTCTGCAGGCATATATCCTGGCTTTTTTCTTTTGAAAAATCCAAGCTATTGAAGACAAAAAATAGATTATCACTTTTAACAACAAAAATTCAATCATATAATTTTTAAATAACACTTTTATGTTCAATTAAAAAGACTTATTTAATATTACAATATTTAAAAATGAATGAAAATAAAAGATTGAGCAAAAATACCTAATACAGTTAAACTTTCATTAACGGACATTTCCCATTGAAGTGCAGTTTCCTGAATTCCCAGGCTTTTTAAAGTAGAAAACATACACACTCCCATTTAGTGGGAACATTCTATGTTGGCGAACCTATACCACACGTGCCACAGGTTGACATGCAGAGCCTCATCAGCCAGCACGCAACTAAAATATTACTTTCGTAATCAATAATCACAATAAAATGATACTATGCAATTTAAATAAGTGTTTTAGTCTGTCCTTGAACATTTCACTTACTTAATCGCATAATGCCACTGGCACAGGGCCTCAGCCTAGATATAAGATTTCCATATATTGCCATAGAAATGATATACATATTTATTGACCCAATTTATGACGTTTCAGTTGTTTGGGCCAATCATATTACTAGTTACATGGCAAAGCTGAAGCAGCTACTGTTTGCTAAATGAATTCAAATTTATTGCAGATTGCCGATGAGTTTTAATACTTTCGTTGTTAATAAATTCCAGTTTTCAGATCTAAGCATTTTGAGGTAACTTATGAATAATTCTAATTTAATATCTTAAAAGGAATGGCACATGGCTATTCCATTTTGGGCACGCAGCCCCCAAAATGTCAGCCACCACTGTTCTATGATAACAGGCAAAAGTCTTGGTCCCATGAATTTCCATATACAAGAAATTTGACTGTAATATTCAAAATGGGCAGAAATTCTCTTTTTTTCCTTTTATGAACTTTTAATGGTATTGGAGAATAATTATCTGCTCTTGGAACTCCTGCTTAAAAACTGTCTTTTAAATGACCGCCATTAAGTTGCCCATATAACTGCAATCTTATTTCAGAAGACTGATATTTGCTATAAATATAGCTAGTGAAATACGAGATCCGGATGTCCAATATCCGGAATGATCTAAAATCTGGACCCCAAAGCCGCACACTGTTTTTTTTTTGTTTGTTTGTTTGTTTGTTTGTTGTTGTTGTATGCTTTATGCATGCACAGTTGATTTTTTCCTCCCATAATGAAACACATGGACACGTGGATCCCGATTCTTAATTTCACTTAGGCATTAAATAAAATACCTCGTTGTTGAAGACACAATCATTTTAGCACAAATTTGTGAGTTCAATAATTCGGCTCCGTAGCTGTATGTCTGCTTGCCATACATCTCAAACCGAAACATTCTACATAGATATATAATTGATTTTACACCTACTAGTATTTCATATCTCTGACGCTAACCTGGTGAATCATTTATTATATTTTGCTTTCATCACTGGATGTTTATCAACATATGGCAACTTGAGTAATGATTCATGCAGCGATGTCTAATTTTTTTTTTAACAGGAAAAAAAAAATTTTTTTTTTTTCCTGTTAGCAATTGAATAACAAAGAACATGGCAACCTTTTATACTGACATTACGCTTGGCAGTGATTACAGACTTCAGTTAAATGCACTAGGAAATGCTGATGAGGAAACATTTAACAAAAATTTCTTTTCATATGTTAAAACAGTTTTTGTTAATGAAGCTTATAGGCCAAAAAATTAGTGCTATTTGAATTAAGAATAACTGATATGTTATTCACATAAACCCAGAACAGGTGTCAGAGCTAATTTGGCAGCAGCCGGCGGCAGAATTTAGGGAAGACAAAATTTTTGGAATTTGGAGAAGCACCGAGCGGCAAAATTAGGGGATGACAAAATTTTTATAATTTAGGGAAAGCACTGGGATCCAAAGTTTAGAGGCACTAAAAATTTAGATCTTAGGGAAGTGTTTTGTAGCAGAATTTAGGACCTGCAGAGACTGCATCAGGAGGTATCTAGCCCCGGCCCTCAATATGCCTTAAGTATATGTGGAAATTTATTTATTCAGGACTCAGATTAGCCTTAAGCATGTGCAAGAAATAGACGCAGGTTATAATAAATAACTAAACTAACACAATTCAAGCTTAATTCAGTACACGATAGAAGACAAAATTTAGAGGAACAACTTTCGTCGCCAATCTCATGATACATAGCCAATAATATATAGTGGACGCTATTAAGCTAGGCTAAAATTATACTTTACTGATTCTAAGGAATTTCAGTTAATAAAGCAGATTGCACTGTTCCTTAATCTTCTAATTTGATACAGCTTATTATTTTTTGCAGACTGTTATCATTACAGCAGTTTTATGAAAATTAAAGCTTGAACTTTTGATTATGTCAGAAAGAGTTTCTAATTCTGGAGCTGCAACAGGATCTACAAAGCGAAAGCATGTTTTGATGTCCAGCAAACAAAAAGTGCTATTTTAGCATAAAATCTGCTGTGTGGAGCACCACAAGATTGTGGGAGGATATGTCTCCAGATCCTTTAAAAAATGCTTAGCATTACTTATGTCCAGCTACCATATTTCATGATGAAGATGATAGTCACGAATTTGAAGGTTTTCGGATATCGCAAACCAAAGATGAAACTTTCCAATTAATGAATTTTATAAAAAAAATGTGGAGAAACAGTAATAAATGAAGCTGATGTAACGGAAGTTTTTCATTGCAATGACGATGCCCCAATCATCAATCAATTAGTGGATGGCGAAATCTGTAGTTTATGGTTCTAAATCTAGAAAATACCGCTACCGATAGTGAAGAAAGTGACACAGAGGTTATTGAAAATAAAAAAATTTTGATTGACAAGTTAGTCAGAATTCTTGACAGCAATTACAGGACTTAAACAGTGGAACTTTGTAACTGAACAAGAAGTTATGTCTATTTATAGAATTAAAGAGAAAGTATTAAGATAAAAAACGAAGCAACTTAAACAACTTACATTTAAAGAAATTTTTAGTAAAGTAAACAAATAAATATTAAGCTTTTGTGTGTGTAAATTTTGATACCCTTTTGATCATAAAAGCTTATTATTTCATAAATCACGATTTCATGTTTTTAATTTTAAAATTTTTGCATGCCATCTTACTAGATTTAAACTTATGATTTAATATTCAGAAAAATCCCAAATCCCGAAGAGTCCAAATCTCGGACTTTGTACTGTATTTAAAATTTCTAGTGCTGGGCAATCATTCAGTGTGTCTGGTGAACCCTTTTGGTGGGTTTCTTATACTGTTTATGAAAACTGTTGTTAAATATACGTTACAAATTTATTCCAATAGAGGTCAAAGCTCTATGAAACACTATAGCACATATCATGTGAAGGCAATGTTGTCTAATTGCAGTTCAAAAATTTCCATTTCATAATTGTCAGATATTACAATTCAGCTCTTTATGCATACAAGTTGAAATAAGTGTGGATGTATCCCAAATTTGATTAACAACTTCAGTTTATCCAACTTTACATTGCCACTAATTTCAGACAAATGAAAGGTTGCGTATTTCAGATATGAACTCTTTTTGTTAGAGGTAAAATTTACTTCCCAGGATATTTAATAAAATTATGAATGAAAATTGTTGGCTAGGCTATTTGTTTCCAATCTTAAGCTAATTTGATTCAGAAAACAAAATGGAGTGGTATAATTTGGAACATATTATTTGAGAAAAGTCTTAAAGAGAAAAACAATGGGATTAATTTTACACTGCATTATTAGATAATTTATCATTATCCAATATATAAATTTTGAATAAAATCTTATTTCAAAACAATACAGAAACAATATTTAATTTTGAATAACAACTTATTTTAGAAACAATATAGACAGTAGTAATACAGAAAATAGATTTTGTCTTTTACAGTAAATATTTAACAGAATTTTGATTCCTAATATGAATTAGAAATAAACAAAACAAACGAAAAAGGCTGCGGGACCTTTTACTGAAGGGTGAGAAAAAAAAAGGATAAATTGTTGATATGTAAAAATACTTTACTTTAATTTGCATGATTTAAAAAACATTATACCATATCCTGCAAATTCGTTTTTTTATTATAAAGTTCCGTCAAACAAATGTAATTGGATCAATTTTCATTCTGTCACACCTCCCCTCCAAGTTTATTTTATTTATTTATTTATTTTTAAAAAAATAATATAGATATATGTATGGAGATGAAATCCACCGGGCACCTATGAATGAGGTTTTCCAAGACGACCACCAATGTGATCAATAAAAAGACAAATTTCTCCTTGTTGTTACCTTTGAGAGCTAGACATGGTAGTTTATTCCCAAAGCTTCTCCCTCAATGCTTCCATACAACAACACAGCAAACAATTATTGAATGGTAAAATTAGGTCTGATGTGCAACTATAATTTCAGTTCCTGTTAAAGAAGCTAATTCATGTTGCGACTTAAGCCTTTTTGAGCATGCCAGTTAAACTAATCCACTTGCAAATCTTCCATTTATGCAACTAAGACATTTTGCTTTGTGAACACAATGTGTCGTCATTCAAAGAAAAAGCCTGCTCCAAACTGTTGCTACAGTATGACAAGTATAACTAAACTCAGTGGCGCAACAGGCCTAGTGAGCCACAGCTGCAGTGACCCTTTTCTGCTTTCTTGACCTTTGGGTCCAAAGTGCTTTAGCATATGCCCTGGACAAGTGGTAAGCTTATCGCAGGCCCCCAGTGTTTAGTCTCCAAGTGAATTTGGTACTCACTTTATTGAGCCACTTGAGGGATGAAAGGCTGAGTCAACCTTGCCCAGCCCTGGGGGTCGAAGCCCGGACTTGTGGTACAGCTGTATGAA
Organism: Stegodyphus mimosarum; assembly: GCA_000611955.2. Classification (NCBI taxonomy): domain Eukaryota; kingdom Metazoa; phylum Arthropoda; class Arachnida; order Araneae; family Eresidae; genus Stegodyphus; species Stegodyphus mimosarum. Next base: position 342,746 of record KK121613.1, on the reverse strand, counting down.
GCACTAGCTACTTCACCACCGGGCAGTAGTATGAATAGTATGCTACTATTCAACAAGTCTTGGCAGACCAACTTCAAAAAGTCAAGGATTAAAATTATGTAAATAAATCCAAACCAAGAAAAAATAACTGTAGGCCATTATGATATCGCTTTCAAATTTTACTGTCTAATACAGTCATGCACATACTTTTCACCAGACATGCAAAAATCCCACATATGCCCAAAGGAATGCTAAATATAAATCCATCACTACTCAAGACCCTCTTCGTCTGTTGATGATATAGCTAGCACTATTCCAAGACAATCAGACAGTAGGATTATAAAATACTATCCAGGTGTCCAAAACAAGGAAAAACTGAACGCTAGAACTATCATTTCTCTGTGGAATAATCCTACCACTGGCTTCCATTTCTGAGCTGAGATAAAAGTCACTTCTAAAAACTTATATGGATTTTTATCTGACAATATGCTTTAGAATTCCCTGTCAAACCCAGCTGTTAGCTTATCAAGCTTACCAAGCTGGTGTTTGGATTTGGTGCATAGAACAGTTGTGAAAGTGAAACATACTTACACTAAAATGAGACATACTGAACAGTTCAAGTCTCCAGAACTTTACAGATGAAGTTGTGAATTCCAGATATTGTATTCCATTAAAATATATATATAAATATATATGTTTTTTTAATTTATAATGACAGCATAATTCAAATTGTGAGCATAGTTCTCAACCACCATGAATAAGCAGTCACTAGATCATTAAAAGGACCTTTAGACTTACATTTAGACTTTAGTCTTACATAGGCTTTAGACTTATACAGGCTAATCAAGGGAAAATGAAAGAACAGGCTTGGCTTCTGTATTTTCTGCAACAACATGAGCCTTTATTCAGAGGTATGAAAGCTCTACCCACATAATTCAAGGTTTCAAATTAAACTGCTTGCTCCTTAGTGAAGAGCTATGGTTGTATACTTATTAAAAGACTCTGAGAATCAATATTTATTTGGATGTTGCATTTTGCTTATTGACCATCCACGGTAGACATTCTAAAAATTATTTTGCCAGAAGCAACCAGAGATTTCTACTGACATTTTCTGACAAGTTGAAACACTCTCTGCACTAAGCGTTTGTGCAAAGTACAGCATAGCAGGAAATGCATACAGAAGTATAGAAGAATATATAGAAGAAGATGATAGAAGTTGTTGATAGAAGTTAATATTGTATAACTCACAAAATCATGACAAACTGAATTCTGAAATAAAACAAAATAGATTAATTTTACAGAAATGCTACAGTATTTCTCTAAAGTTAATGCCAATATAAAATTTAACTATCCTTAATTTTAAAATATATTGTCTCATATATTTAATACATCTTAAATTTTAGGACGAAAAGAGGAAAGAAATAAAAAAGGGGGGAGCATTATATTATCAAGCCACTATTGATGGGATAATATGAATGCATATGAATTAATATGTATTAACTTCTAAAATAATATTCAATTAATTATATCATATACAGTGGAGAACACCTCACTTCACGAACAAATTACCTGAACAAAAAATGCCTTGGATGACGAGCACTGTCTCATATTATGAACACTCAGGTGAGAAACACATGATTTTTAAAGGTGTTCTGAGATAATCTATGTCACATAATTAACATTGAGGGCCTTTTAATGTTTTGCCTAACTCTTATTAACAAAACCTGGTAGCATGACTCTGGCCTGGAAAATATTATGGCCAAAGAGGGTTCTAGGAAGGAACATTGAGTATTTAGTTTTTTCTTTTTTTGGGGGGGGGGGGTTGTGTCGCATCACAAAATCACAGCTAGATGTGAGTTACTAAAGGACTATAAAAATGAGCTTGGCAAGAAAAAATGAAACCTTCAGAAGCAGCAACAAAAGTCAATTCTGGAAGATATACCTTTAAAAGAATGAATAAAAAATGACCCAATGCAAAATGAGGTTAAGGTGAAAAATTTTCACATCACAATATCACCTTGATAAAGTAGCACTTAGCTACAGCATTATCATTTTCAACGACAATGCCATGTCTGACTTTAGAAGCATTTTAAAACATTAACTCACTTGATACCAATAAATGACACTGGAGAAATTTAAGTGAAATATAGGCTCAATGAGCATAGTTGAGTGGTATTTAAGAGATAAAGAAAAGATATGGCAATGCAACTAGGATATTGGTTAGTGATGCTGACTGCCGTACCAAAGGGACTGGGTTCGAATCCCGGAGAAGGCATGGATGTTTGTAAATGTGCTGTGTCTGTGCGGCATAAAGGCACTATAAATATGCGGCGAGCCAAAAGTCCTTGCAAGAGGTTGTGGTAGGAGAAGAGGGGTGGGAGACCATCAATCCCATTCCCCCTGAGTGCTCTCCATCAAAATTGGGGGCAGAAAAAGTCATACTATCACCCATATGGTACTCAAGGCTCTTGTCAACAACAGGCACAATCTTGCACTCCTTGCCACAATGAATTTCGTGGGCTTGTTCTGATGTTACTGTCAGGCAGGTGAGGTAAGTCACAACAAAAAAAGAAAGTGATAAAAGAAGATGCCATCTAAAGATTGTGAAAGAAGCTTTCCAAAGGGACTTTACCTGATGTTTTTATGAAAGGAGATGTCTCTTCTAAATAACATCTTTCTCAGCATTTTCCACTTATGTAGTCAATCCTCTCAAATTGACTTTCTTTCTATTTTATCTGTTTATCTTTTTAATTTGCATTTAATGACTTCTGTTGTGTTTTGAGTTATGAACCATGAATAAAGTACTGCTGCAAAGTTTAAATAAGCAATCATGTACTGGTCCAGGAGTGAATTAATCCATTTTGCATTAACTCTTATGGAGAAAATTGTTTCAGTTTACAAAAAGACTTCGGAAACAAATTAAGTTCACGAACTGTGGTTTTACTGTATTACAAATAACTGTGTTTAAATAATTCCTAGTTTTAATGAAAAAAGTGCTCTTCTTTAGTAGTGTAATAAATATAAAAATAATGTTCATGAAATGCATTATACCTCAGATTAATGAAAAAGGAAAATATTTATCTTAAATCTCCTTAAATACTGACCTTCCATAGACAAAATATTAATAAAAAGAGTAAAAGCAGGCCACCACAGACAGCAAGAATTATTATCCAGAGAGGAACTTCTTCAGGCTTCTGATACAATGGAAGATCAGGTAATGCTTTTGTGACTGCCTGAAATAATTCAAAAGACTCTTCAATTATCCATTCATGATACAATTATAAGAAAACTAGTTCTATAATTTGAATGTATGATATATATAAAGTAAACCAAATGAAAACTTACAAAAGCTACATCATTTTCCAGTTTCTGACGAATATCTAGATCTGGATCTAAATAGATACTGGCACGAGATACGACATCAACTCTGTCTACTGTTGCATAATCCTAAAACATTATGATAAATACAATATATAATCAATGAAAAATATATTTATTTATGTATATCAATGGAATTCTTACACCAAGCATATTAAACAATTTTTTTTTCAAAACACTGAAACATTTTCATCATTATTTAAAGTCTTCAAATTTTTAGAGATACAAGCAGAATTAATTCCTGATTTTCAGATACAGGATAGGGAGATGTATATCTATTTACATTATTAAAAAACAATTTGTTTACTCGCTTTTTTTAAGATATTTGATTATGGCAAAGCACACGAGGGTATGCAAGATTTTGGGAATAAAGATATGCATATGGGAAGGTATGATTTTGGGGAAGATTTTCTAAGGGGAAACTGGCTCATACCCATGTTATACATGGAAAAATCATGAAAACACCCATGCAGCCAGCGTGTTCACCTGAACTTGAACTCAGGTCAAATTACCAGTGTTCTGTGACTTTACAGCTTGGTAAGTGGTGGGCTTGTTTACTAATTTAATGTGATTTAATAATTATAAAATATTGAAAACTACATAGAATTATAACTTTCATATAAGATTTTACATAATCATATTTGCTGAAACTTGAAAATACGGTTCTTAATCAAAAATATTAAAATATTCTTTAGATATATACACATTTTCTTTCATCATTTTAATTTATGAATCTTAGTTACATCCTGCTTCTTATATAGTAAAAAGGTTCTTTAATTTCCTAATATATTTGAACATATTATAATCATTCACTAATTTTTATAAATACTAGGGTACATTTTATATAAATACTTTATTTTATTTATTATTCACTAAGGGTACATTTTATGCAAATACTTTATTTTATTATTCACTGAGGGTACATCTGAAATTAAACCAACATAAATATATTTTTTTATTAATGGCAGGCTATTGTTACAAAATTCTACGAAACGTTAAAATAAGTATTCAGCTTCATTTTGTCAAGGGTATTTTATAAAATGTGAAGATTAAAGAATGCTAATCAATTTTATATATAAAAGATTCCTACAGAGAAAAGACAATAGCCCTGAAATATATAATACAGCATAATCCCTTCAACATAAATATAAATTACTACAATTTATTAACTCCAAATATTTAATGTAAATTATTAATAAAATTGTTCAATATAAGTAATTTTTCCAGGAAGTTAACTCAATTGATCCTAATGCTTTTTCTGATGGAAGTATTTACTTCTAAAATAGATTCCTGGAACACATTAATCCTCTAAATGCATAGGAGAATTTTTTTTATTTTATGAATTTTGAAATATTAGATAGAAAAGACGTTTATAAATTCTTAACATCATATTTAAAACATATCTTGATAACTATTTTTTTCCCAAAATTATAACGCAATATAAATTCATTTACAACTTTCATGAATTTTGCTTAACAGGTAAAATTACTACATATCTATAACATATTTTAAGAAAGAACTAAAAAAACAAAAGCTCAAACCTCAACAAAAGTTTTACTCCACAGACGTGCTCGAATGCTTATTAGAGCATTTTTATCTGGCTGTAGTTCCCGGAAGATGCACTTGAAATAATAGCATTTGGCGGTGCCTTCTTCACAGTCCTAAATCATAAAGGTTAAATACAGTTCAGGGTAAAATAATTAAACTAAATAAATAATTTCAATTGAAACAAATTTAGATCATTGGGATTGCTTAACTGTCTTTGTTTCTAATATTTTAATTTCTTATGTTTAATACACACCATTGTGGCAATGTTGAGAGTTCTGGGATCCAACCGGATTTCCTCAGGGGCTTGCCTTTTTACTCTAACTTCTGACTCCCTTCCTCCACCTTCCAACTCCCTGATGAATTGGTCTTCTTCTCTCTTTACCTGGATTAATAATAGTACTGCTTTTAAACATAAATATTACAATACATAAAGAAAAGACATCTTTGATGATGAAAGATGATGATGCATTTGTACATTAAATTAGATTTGCCTTAGGAAAAGAGAATAAATAATGTGGGGAATTTTAACTACGGAAATAATTCCACTTTTTTTTTTCCTTTTCTTTTTTCCTTTCTTTTTTTAATACTATTAACAGACATTTTTTAAAAGAAATTACTTTTGCATCGTAAAATTGCTGGTGATTACATTCATTAAATATTTAAATAATTAATGATTTATTTTTTATAAATATGAGAAATTTTCAATTTTCTTACGTCAGGTCATTAAGGAAAAAACTCAAAACTATTATTAATGCACTATTATGCGTAAGTACAAGGGCTGACTCAAAAGTTTTTAAGACTGCTTCTGTTTTTCTTTTCAAATGACAGAAGTGGCAGCTTTGTACTAGATTGGTTGAAAATTGTACATTGGCTTGTCTTAACCTAGAGATAAGCAGCCATGAACTTTGGAAGCACTTTGTTAATTTTATTGAGATAAGGAAGACATCTATGGAAAACTATGGTAGAATATATGTTAAATTTATTGAGGTGCACAAAGATTTTTGTTTGGTGTTTTTGGTTGGGAAATGGCTTTAACTGTTGCATTTGTGCCTGGAGTTTCTGCACATACTTATATGATGGAGTTGCATTTTGGACACTTTGAGAAAATAAATCTGCTGGAAGTCTTAGTGAAGTTCCATACACAAGATCAGCACATGATGCTTGTATATCAGTTTTAACAGCAGCTCGAATGCCAAGGAGAACTGTTGGCAATGATTCAGTCTATCTTGGGTTTTCGTGGGCTTTTAAAAAATTTTTCAAGACTCTGTGAAGACGTTCCACCAAGCCATTTGCTTGGGGATGAAAGGCTGTAGTGCGAATTCTTGTTGTTCCCATTATTTGTGTGAGCTCACTGAACAGAGAGGACTCAAACTGGTGACCTTGATCTGTGGTGATGGTAGAAGGGCATCCAAAGCGAACCATCCAATCCATCCTTCGAACAAAGCTCTGCATACTGTTGCTGCTGTTATATCAGCAATGGGTATCACTTCTGGCCACCTGATAAACTTGTCGATGATGGTGAGGCAGTACATTTTGCCCTCAGAAGGAGACAAGGGCCCTATTAAATCCACATGCAGATGGGAAAACCTTGCATCTGGTGTAGCAAATGTGTGTTTTTGTATGCCTGTCAACTTTGGATCGCTGCCATGCATCACATCTTTTTACCCAATCTTTAATATTCTTTTTCATATTGGGCCATAACATAGCGAGCAGAAATTAACTTGCAGGATCCTGTTATTCCTGGTTGCGAGAGCGTGAAAATGGTCGAGCACTATTTTATGAAAAGATGCTGGCACAAGAGGTCTTGGAATTCCAGTTGATACATCGCATATGAGTTCTGTTGTTGACACTGGGCTGGGCTGAGACTTTATCTCCAGCGAATAATTGGTGTTTTGCAGATTTTGTAAATCATCAGCTTTTTGAGCATGACTAAATGCTTCAAAATCAAGAAATGAGGAATTTGAGATGTTGTTTATCTCAATTCTGGATAATGCATCTGCAACTGTATTATTTATACCAACGGTATGACGAATGTCTGTGCTAAACTGAGAAATGAAATCAAGTTGATGGCACTGGCGTGGGCTGCACTTCTCTGGATTTTGCTTGAAGTTGTAAATAAGAGGCTTTTGATCAGTAAAAATGGTAAAGTCTCGACTTTCGAGCATGTGCCGGAATCTCTTCACAGCAGTGTAAATGGCCAATATTTCTCGATCATAGGTGGAGAATTTTTTTCGACTGTTGGTGAGCTTGACAGAGGAGAAAGCAATCGGTTCCCAGTTGATTGTGTTGAGTTTGCACTAAGGAACCACCAACTCCAAGGTCACTAGCGTCAACCCAAAGACTAAGTTTGGCTCCTGGAATTGGATGACGAAGGAGAGTCGCAGTAGCTAGCGCATTTTTGGCATCTGTAAATGCCTGTTCACCAACCTCAGACCATTGAATGTTTCTTTTGGGTCATTTTGTTTAGATTTTTTCTGCTCTTTTTACTATTTTTGATACTCTCCAAAAATTTATTTAATGGTGCTAATATGGGTACTGCTCTAGGAACAAAACATCCAATAGAAATTAAATAGCCCTAAGAAGCGTCTTAACTGAGTTATGGTATTAGGTTTAGGAAAGTTCAAAATACAGTCTACTCATCTTTCAGTTAGGTGATCAGTATCATCTTTTAATTGGTGACCCGGAGAACTACAGACCCCTCCCTCCACTGAGAACAAACGACGAACTATGTCACACACTCCACCCCACAACTTAACGGCGACACACATGCCAACAAAGTGGGTTTCTCAACCATTTCCTCATATTGCATCATAGATGCTTGGGAAGGGAGTGTGTAACAATCTCGAAAAACAACTCAGCGCTCGCAAAATTTGAAAAGAGTTGGAATTCTTGAACCTAGCGCAATGGAGCTCTTTTGGGCTAGCAGTAAAGAATTCGACTCCGAGTAAATGGACCCATGATCGAGTCTCGCTCATACAATGCAGCACTTCTTATTGGTGATAATACATGGCGACATGAGCAAGCAACTACCAACGTTTCACTGAACCACGTGTTCGCTACAAGCGTTTTTTGAAAGTACTCCAGTCACTTGGGCTTTCTGGTTAGTTGAATGCTGGACTGTGGGGCTCTTACTGTACTTTTAAATTATAATATTTCTCAAAAAATATTATAGAAAATATATTATAGAATAAATAATATTTATAATAATAAATATTACAAAATTTTTTAATAATGTTTCATTATTATGGATGAGAACATTCTGTAAATGTAAAATTTAACCATTTACATGATCTTCAGGGAACAAAAGCTTCCTTTTGGTAATACAATTCATTTACTTAATATATTAAAGTTCCATACCTGAACATGCAAAATTGGCGCAAATATATGTAATTATTATTTTTATGGGACAAGCCAACAATGTGAGAAAAAAATCATTACTAAACAAATTTTATTTAATAATTCTTCCCTTAGTTTTGAAAATATATTTTAAATTTCGATTGGCAATGAGCATTGAAAAAAATGATCTAAATCAATAAATTCATTTTCGAATATTTTCACGAATTCTGCAAAAAAGGTAATGAATGTTCAGTTCATTAAAATATAAAGGATATTTCACTAAATAGAACTTTTTCCTACAAAAGAACATTTTGTCCACTTAGTTAATTAAATTTTTATATTTATAGTGAGTCCTCCAACTTAATGCTTAAATGTTTTCATAAAATTCTTTAAATTATTTTGAGAAACTTTTAATTAGAAGGATAACAGCTCAGTAATTAATTAGAAATAATTATCTAATCAGAGTAACTGACAACAGTAATTAGTTTCATATTGAAATAAAGACAGTAGTCACATTTTTCAATACTGTGTTTTACTTTTTTCAATACTGAAATACAGTATAACTATTTAAATGCAAAATTTATCACTTACCTGTAGTCGTAGTGGATTTATTATTTCAGGATCTATCTCACAATATCCATTGCCCTGCACCTGTAATTAATTAACCAATTAGGTTGAAACCAGACAAACAGACAGATAATAGAATAAATAAAACAAGACAAAACAGGAAAATACAGAAAAATTACAAAACAGGAATTACAAAAATAAATACGTAATTTACACTACAATTTAATCAGTTAATTTAACACATATTAAGGACATAGTTACAATAAGAACATAACAAATAAAAAGTAATCATTCATAAGTTACAGATAACTATTAAAATATTATTTCTTTAAAACTAAACTATGCTCCATTAAGAATACATAATAATATTAACATTACAATATCTAATATCTTCATTTCTTCTTCCCTGTAACTTGAGTCCCATTTGTTCTTATTGTTATCTCTGCTATTCCTTAGGTCTCAAATCATATATAAATAATTAGAAAAGGCGAATGTGCAACTGAATCAGCAAAATTTTAGACTAAAGTCAGTTTATATTTGCTTTTCTGTAATTGGTCAGTTCTTCTATTAGGCTGGGATAAAGTTCTGCAGTTGGAAGGAAAAGGTTCCTTCCCCTGTTCCTAGTTACTCTCTCGTGTAACGAAAGAAGCAAGGAATTATGCCAGGAAGTGTGGCGAAGACCATAATTCTTTCCAGTGTATGAAGGATAAAGCTACTCCACCAAAGTGTGCCAAATGTTTTAAAGAAGAGCAAACTGCAAACTACTGTGGTTGCGAGAAATTCCTGAAACCCAGGATTACTCAACCTACCAAAATGTTTGTAGACAGATTTGTTACCAACAAGTTGTTCACCCAAGCCTTAAATGCCGCACTTGCACCTGAATCAATCAATGAAGCGAAACAAGTTCTTAATGAACTTAAACTGTTTGTAGCACTTATTAAAGACTCTGGACTGCCTCAATTACATAAACAACTTTTAAATCAAAATTACTCCTAATCTCAAGACAGTGCTAATGAGAAATCCATTAATGGACAGATTTCTCTGCACAATTACACCAATTTCTTGCACAGTGTGGAATGTCAACGACCTACACAACTGAATACATAAACTTTGCAAGTTTCTTCAACTACACAATATCAATATAGGAATTATCATGGAGACACATGCCCAGGCATGCCAGCGTCTCTCTATTCCTAATTATCAATTATACAGATGTGATCGAACAACTCATCACGGTGGTGGTGTTGCAATATATATGCCAAACACTCTTATCAATCCTGCCTCATCAGTGAATTTAAGGATAATAGCAGTGAAGCAGTTACCATGGCTATCAACCCTTTCCTCATATCGTAAAATTCACTTTTATGGATTCTATAACCCACCCAGTAGTAGACTCAGTGACTCAATCTTGGATACTCTCCTCCCAAGTGATACCCCTGTGATTCTCGCAGGAGATCTAAATGCTAAGCATTCTGCATGGAGTTGTCAACACAGTAATACAAATGGTAAAATACTTCACGACTGCATTCTCAACCATCTGATAGCTATCCATGCTCTGAACGAATACACTTACCGGCCAGACAGGATTAAAAGATTGGACATTTTAAATATTTTTCTCTCAACTATCACTACGCCGATGCAACTTACTGTTATGCACAAGATGACATCTGATCACCTGCTTATTATTGCTACGCTAGGTGTTTCTAAGCAGAACAGTGTTAAGTATAGAACTTTAACTGACTAGTGCTTATTCGAAAACTTAATGAAAAATAGAATCATTCAATTTGATAATTTGTGTACTGATAGTGGGAATTGACTCTGCAATCAAGTCACTCACCTCACATATTCAATCGGCCTGTGATGAAGCTAGTGAAAAAATGCTGTCAGTGATTTATATTGCCTGCCAAAATATATAAGAGATATGATGAAACACAGAAATACACTTAGAAAGTCCTATCATGTGACATGGGACCCGGCTACCAAAACAGACTATAATAGCATCAATAAAAAGATTAGTAAAGCTATTAATTAAACAATATAAGGATGAACTTTGGACGAATAAAATGATTAATCTACACATAAAAAGACGGTTCTTTTTGGACACTAATTAAGAATATGAAGACTAAATATTCAAGTAACTGTCCCCTTCATTATAATAACTCCATCGCAACTACCAACCAAGAAAAAGCCGACTTATTTGCGACACACCTCCAAACTCAATTTCTTCCTAATGTTTGGCCTGCAAATCCAGATTCTGAAAAAGAAAAAAATATTAAATTCTTCTTAAAATTAAAGACTGGCTTTATGCTCCTATAGTTAGAAATATTAGATATCTCACTAGCCCTGCTGAAGTGTGAGAAATTATCAGAAAACTTCAACCTAAGAAAGCCCCGAGAATTGACTGCATTATGAATAACACTCTCAAGCATCTACTTAGGAACATCACTGCCAAAATTACCAGCATTTTTAATGCATGCATCACTAATTCCTATTATCCAAGCTCATGGAAGATAGCTAAAATTATCATGATCCCCAAACCGGAGAAAAATCAATTGCAACCAGATGGTTTTCATCCAATTAGCCTTCTTCCGAGTCTGAGCAAAGTTTTTGAAAGGATACTGCTCGATAAAATGAAAACCTATCTCACCTTACTACTGCCTGAACAGTTTGGTTTCAGAGCTCAACTTTCTACTACCAAACGACTGGTCAGACTGACTGAGTTTATAGGTTCAGCTCTGCGCTGTAAACAAAATGTTACTATCCTCCTGTTAGACATGGCGAAAATATTCGACCACATCTGGCATGAGGGTCTCATGTCCAAACTTATCGACTTCAACTTTGAATGGGAACTCCTCCTTACTATCTTACCATTCATCACCTATAGAAAATTCAAAGTGCCTGTACATGGTTCTTACTTCTCCTAGCGTCCAATACACAGTGGAATCCCGCAAGGAAGTTTTTTTAGGACCTATTTTTTACCTTTTCTATGCTGCAGACTTTCCATCTATTCTTCACAGCAACAATTCTATCTTAGCGTGCTGTGCAGACGACACTGCATTAGCAGTTAAGTCTGCTAATGTAAACTATGCCATCCTAAAACTTCAAGAACACATCCCACTCATCGAAGAATGGTGTAAAAACTGGAAAGTGCAAATTAATGCCTCCAATTCCCAGCATCTTATCATCCAAAGAAGAAAAAAGAAACTAAAAAATCTACTAAATCTCTTCAACAAACCTATCCCTGTTGTGACTTAAGCAAAATACCTAGTTGTGATTTTAAACAGTAAAATGACCTGGAATAACCATATCAATCATGTAAAACAAAACACGATTTATGTCATGAAAATGCCTCTATCCCAAGTTAGGCCATTTCTCCAAACTTAGTTTAGAGAAAAAGAGTTTTATCTACCTGTCCATCTTACAACCAATTATGACATATGCTTCACCAGCCTGGGCCACTGTGTCAACATCTGATTTAAAGAAACTGCAAGTAATTCAAAATCGCTTTTTTAAGACTCATAACAAACGCACGTTACTTTGTATGCAACAAAGTTTTACAGAAGGACTTAAAAAATGAGACCATGGACAATTTCCTTCATAAAACTAATAAGAATTTCTTCAGGAAAGCTAAGAACTGTGAGCACTTAGATAAATTTAACTTGTTTCAGTATGAAATACTGGATGAAGATAGACATCTCCGACTCTTCTCTGCCTTCATGCTTGATAGTAACCAGAACTTTCCCACTTAATTAGTTATATTATTTCCAAAGTCTGATTGCATATATTCCTAACTTAAAAATGAAGCAGCATTCATTAGAGCCAGGACTTGGGAGGGTGGCCTCTCACTTGACCTGTGCCTTATGATTTACTACTTATTTCTCCAGCTTTTACTGCTTTCCTGAGACTTTGTACATATGTGTATAGTGATCCTTTAATCAAGTACTTTATTTTATGTCTAACTATTTTATATTATTTTCCAAAGTCTGACTGCACATATTCTAACTTAAAAATGAAGCAGCATTCATCAGAGCCAGGACTTGGGAGGGTGGCCTCCCACGTGACCGGTGTCTTACGATTTACTACTAATTTCTCCAGCCTTTACTGCTTTCCTGAGACTTTGTACATTTGTATATAGTGATCATCTAATCAAGAACTTTATTATATGCTTTATTATTTTGCATTTTATCTTATACTTTCTCCTGTATTTTGTATTTTATCATAATTTCTGCGCAATGAACTGCACCAATCAGATGTCATCTCGATGCTCATGTAACTTTAGTCACACACCCTCCTTCACTTTAGCTATCCTGCACCACCCAGCTCATGCATTTCTTTACCTTCAACGCTCTCAGTAATATCTAGATTATGACACGCAGAACACAGCTCGTAACTCTACGTGCTTATCACTGCCTAAAGAGGAACTTGGAAAGGTTCGATGTGACCTTCACAGGTAGCTTGTGAGAGTTTGTCTTTGTTAATTAGATGAAAACAATCATTATATTCATCATTTTAAAATTTAGGAAATCTCGTTCTCTGAACAAAGGAGGAAATTAGATAACAATCTAAACTATTACAGAGTTCTAAAGAGATTATTCAATAGTTATTCAGAACATCAGATAAACAAATAACTTATTCTCATAATTCCTAATATATTGTTCAGGTACGAATAAATGCAACTAATGATATAAGAATAATTGCTAGCAGTTGTTCACATTAAATATAACTAGAATTTCTAAACAATTTGCTTTCAGTTTTGAAGAAACCAATATAATTCAAAAACAGATAATTGAATCATTTTGATTTAAATCATAAAAATCTTGCTTTCAACTATTAATATTAAAAACAACTAAGCAGCCTTATAAAATGGAAAGCTAAATGGTTACTCTTCAAATAAGGGTAAAATGTTGGCAATGTTTGGCAAGAGGTTTATCTTGTAATAATTATAACAGCAATACAAAAATATGGCAGTTTGCAGTAATGTTAAAATATGCTAGTTTGTAGCCAGAGCATCCAAATGTCATTCTAAGACTGCAAAAGGTAATTATGTATCCTTAACTGAAGATTAACAAATTCAATCTGAGATACAGACCTTGAGAATCCAATGAATGAGAAATGTAACAATTAGGTTCACATTCACATACCTTTGGGGCTTCCATGATATATAGCAGCCATTTACCAGTCTTTTTGAAGGTTTCTGTTTGATAAGGCCATTTTACATGAATTTCAACTTCTTTTGCTTTCCATGGACCATAATTAATAAGCTACAATAAATAATTCCATTACATTTATTCAACAAAAATATTTTTTGTTAATAAATAATTATGATATAAATGAAATGACTATAACAAGATTTATATGCTTTTATATTCTTATAAAATTATCAGGGTATATTTAAATTTTAGAAAGAAAACAATTTATTTCTCAGAAAGAAATCAAATTTACTGTTATGATGCTGTAACTTAACAAATCTTATAAATTATTAAATATAGAGTGATTCCTAACTCCTTTTTTTTTAAAGTTTATAATACATTAATTGTAAGAAGTTGCTTATCAGTGTATTAAAAAATTTTCCAAGTTTTTTATACACTTCACAGGTGTTCAATATGCATCTCTGCTACATAGCAAACACCAATACTCAATTCATATTCCTGTCACAAGTTCCACCAAGTCATGACTGACACAAGCAAGTGCATATGATATTTCTTATAAACTAGATGTGCTAAATCCCATAGCAAAATGAACATAATCAAATGATTTTAGATGTAACCTTATATCCGCTATTAAAAAATACAGAACATGTATGCATATTCACTATACTGTGGAAAGAGGGAGTCATCACTTAAGATACCACATTTAATACACACATACTCCTGCATCTAAACACTGAAACCCAAATTTTGAATTTCAGATTTCGTTTTGCTTTTATTTATTATTTTTGCAAACTTTATTATCTTTTGACTTCCAAACTCAGCAATTTAAAAGCAATGTATTTCCATTGCCCGAACTAAAATAATTTCATTTGCCATGCATCATGTTTCCATTTGGCAAAGCATAATATATTTATCTTCCAAATTTAATCTGTTATTGACCAACAAAATAACAGTTTAAAAGCAACAAACATCTAGCTGGATCTTAACTAATAATTGGTACAGAAATTTTTTTATTATATGCTTAGTCCTTCCACTCGATCCTATACATTATGATATTTTCATAAAGTTGCTTTCTTGATATGTTTTTTTTTCTTAATAATTTCTTTTGTCAGGTTTCACTGCATATGCAGAGAGAAAAAAAGGGTTTTACAACAAATAATATATATGATAAGGGCTATGACTATTGTGTCCCTTATCAACAAATTCTTCAATGAAAACAAAAGGTGAAAAATCTACACTTAAGCTAACATCAGTACTGCCAATACAGTGGTGGAGCTAGAGTTTCCAGTGCTGGGGACAACTGAAGAATTTGCCCCCTTTTCTGTATGACAAGAATGGAAAACATTTCATTAAAAAAATCGTAGCAATAATTTGGCAGCTCCTGGATGCTGCGCCCGAGGAGAGGTGTCCCCCATTGCCCCTACCTAGCTATGCAACTGTGCAAATATCTACTGAAAAATTGGTAACACACAAAAAAAATTACATAAATATAACTGAGAAGATCTGAAAGGAAAGAAATAAGCTGAACCATATTTCATTCACTGCCTTTAATCGCTAAACAGTTGCCCAACCAGGATAGTGGTTAGCGACTTTGACTGCTGTACCAAAGGGTGTATGGTAAATGTATAGTGTCTATGCGGCATGGGGGAACTCTAAATATATGGTGAGCCAAAAGCCTTCTCCAGAGGTCAGTGGTAAGGGAACATTGGTGGGAGACCCTCGGACCTGTCCCCACAGGGTACTTTCCCTTCAAAATTGGGGACGGAACTGAGCAAAACTGTATGTACCATACAGCTGTCACCTGTATGGTGCTCAAGACAATTCCCCATAACAGGTGCAATCTTGAACTCCTTGCCACGATGAATTTTGTGGGCTTGTTCTCATGTTACAATCAGATAAGTCACAACAACAACAATCGATACACAATAGGATGTCTTAATGCACTGAAAAATAAAATATTTTTCTTCATTGCAAGTCCCTTTTGTAGAATAAATAAATCTAACTTTCAAATTGAAGATACTTAAGTGATAAATTGCAGCATTCACTATAGCTCATTATGTGCTTTTTATTTTATCTAAAGAAAAATTTTAAAAATATAAAATTACAAGCAGGAATAAAATTCTGAATTTTGTATTTTAGCTCAAAAATGTTCCTTTTCTTTAATTAGACCATGTTTTTGCACTCTCATTGATGGATGGTACCATAAACAAAGTTTCTATCCATAAATAATGTACACAATCGATCCATGAAATTGTGTGACCATCACATTTGAAGCTTATGATCTCATGTGAATATGAGGATCTTTTGATAACATTGGGAAACAGTAATTTCACTGTCTTATATCTGTCACTTAGTTTTGACTAACTTGACTCAGATATGGTACCATCCATCAATGAATCCAAAAATAACCTCAGTTTTTATATATTACGTCAACTTTTTAAGCGTCTTTACCTCAGAAGTCATACAAAATATCCATATAAAATAAAGGGAAAATAAAGGGAAAACTTACCAAATATACTATTCACAAAGAATAATCGTTTAATTTCTTAAAATTTTATTATTATCCAAAGGCTATATATAGTTACAGCAAGTAAAATTTATATCAGCCACCTGGAGAGCAGTAGCCTTATGATCCACAATGATACTATTCACAAAGAATAATTGTTTTAATTTCTTAAAATTTTATTATTATCCAAAGGCTATATATAGTTACAACAAGTAAAATTTATATCAGCCGCCTGGAGAGCAGTAGCCTTATTATGATCCACTCTTGATTGCCACGGAAAGTGGTCACATTCACATAAAATGTAGAGAAAAAAACTTGACATGGGAGAAGAAATATAACTACTATTTTGAAATCAGCATGCCTATTTAAATCTAAAATAGTTCCAAAATCAAACTCCATAGAAGTTGTGTAACAAATTGTTCCCCCAGTGCATAGGCATGGTTATATACCTAATTATAAAATTGATAAATAATTGCATTATTTTGGACGTATCTCTGTAAATTAATTAACTCTTATTTGTAAATTAATTAACTCTTTAAATCAATAAGAATTCTTCAGATTTTTCTCTTTATCCTTTTATTTCCAGGAAAGAAATGAGAAAAAATAATATTTTACAGAATACATAATAACTAAAATCATGAAACCAATATGTATAAAAACATGAAATGTATTATTTCATTTAAATGACCTCAAATTAAAAAATAAAACATTAGTTTATATTTCTCAGAATATTTTATGCAATTCAGATCAGTGGTAACTACTACACTGAAAAGAACAGAGAAGCAGGCTTTCCATAGGCCCTGCTGATATACATCTTTTTGCTGTATTTATTGTGGTTATCATACCACAATTTTTTATGCTCCGGAAGAAGTTATGGATCATCATACATATATTGATAATTTAAATGCATTTACTTGACAGAATAGAAAGCTTCCGAAAATTTACCAAGAAATTATAAAATTAATAAGAAGTTAGTATGCCATTATATAGATAATTAACAATCATACTATAAAAGAGGAATAAAATATATTAAATAGCATTACTTCATAGGTGTGTATAATAAGACTGCCTATGTCTTCCCCTGTTTTCATGCTTTCCTCTTCTACTACATTTTCACCATACACAACTTGTTCAGGGTTGGAAGCACTAAAATATGATATAAAAATGAAGAAATAAGGATGAGAGGCAGGAATTCTAATAAAAGTAAAACTAAATCATGTAATTAAGTATCAAACATCAAGCACAATATCGTAGACAACAACAAACATCTTAGGTGCCATCTCTGCTTGTAATGTAATCTGTTGATTATTTCCTCCATACCAAATTCATTCTGCTGTTAATCACTTGCTCCAGATTTTGCTAATGAGAGTTAAGTAATGAAAAATATTAAAATGATGTTTCAAAATGCCCTTAACTATCAATTTTGCTGCATATGTTGCCTCAAAATATCTCTGAAAATAATTTGCTACTGACTTGAGTGTTTATAACTAGAGACACTATTCACCATTTCAGGCACTTTTTATTCTGGTTATTTGTTTAATCTGGTTATTTCTTGCAACTTAATTCTTTGTGAGGTGAGGCATTCATGAGCTAAAGTTTCTCTCCATTTAAAATACATATATATAAATAATTAAAAATAAATTAAAGAGCCTATGGCCTGCACTTAAGCTGCAATGTAATAAACCAATAATTCATAATAATTTATAATAAGAAAACTTTCCATATACCATCTTCAAGGAACAGAAATTCAATTTAAAACCATGACTTCTAAAAAGAAAAAAAAATTAGTCAGAATTTTAATTAGTATTTTCTAGACTTCCTTTGCTTTAAAAACATTAAAATCTGAAAAGGGAGAGGAAAAATCTTAAATCGCAAAAAATACCAAAATCAAAAGTAAAAATTTTAAATATTGAAAAAGTAGGTATTGTTATTGACCGCAGATTAATCTACATAGCAAAGAGAATAAACCAATCTACCATCAATTAACAACAACTAAATTAAGAGAGAGTGTTTTGTCTTACTTCCAAGTAAGCATCAAATTTTTTTGCTACATCCAAATCACAAGCCACAAATAATACTCAAATAAAAATATTAGTCCATTTAAGCCAAAAGAATCCTGTTAAAGAAAGCAAATAATCTTTAAAGTTGCTCACTATGAACACAACTAAACGGGATGCTTACTTTAGAAGATATATCCTCGACATTCATTTTCAAATTTGTGATCCAAGGTTCTACCATGTATATATATATAGAGAGAGAGAGAGAGCGAACCTTGAATCACAGATGTTTTACTTCACTTAAAAAATTACCTGAATAAAAGATGCCTTGGTTAAGGAATAGTGTCTCGACTTATGAACACTCAAGTTGGCAATTTATGACTTTTGAAAGGTGTTTGGAGGTAACCTATATTAATACTCAATGGCTTCTGAAAAGACCATTCTAATATTTTCCATTGTTTCACTCTCATTTATAAAATCTGGCACCAAATGACTTACAAGATCATAAATTCGGCCCGGAGGAAATTATTATGAATTAGGTTGCAGGCAGAAACTTTGAGCACTTACATCACTTAGGACTTTCTTGTTATCTATGTTATTGTGTTGAGATTACTAGAGAATTATAAAATGAGCTATACAAGAAAGAATTACAACAATTTCAGAAGCAGCAACAAAAGGCAACTTGGAAGGAATGTCTTGAAAAGATGAGGAAGGAAGGGGGGGAACCTAGTTCTCTAATTCATGAAATTTGTCCAAAATTGGATAAAATGCAAAGTTTTCACACAATAATATCACTCTGATAAAACAATATTAGAATTTTTAACGACAAATTTGAATAACATTTTATAACATAAGAATTTTCAATGACAATGCTATGTCTCAATTCATAAACATTTAAAAATGTAGCACATTGCGCAAATTTTAAGTAAAACAGAAGCCTAGTGAGTCTCAAGTAAGGCTGAATGGCACTTAAAGAAAAGAAAATATAAAAGAAAATATCCTCCTAAAAACAGCTGTATGATGCTTTTACGAAAAGGATTGCCTCATCCAAAGAATAAAATTTTCCTCGTAATTTTTTTTCTTCACGATATCCATTCTCCTTCATACAGATACTGTAAAGTAAATTTCCATACTTAATACTGTGTTCATCTTTTTTTATTTTACATTTAATGACTTCCATTGGTTTTGGGTTGAATCTCGTCCATCTTGAACACGAAGTACAGTTGTAAAGTGCAAATAAGCAATCGTCTAAAGTCTGAAATTTTTTTATTCCTTGGAGGGTTGCAAACATTTTGATTGACAGATGGCATTCAGGAATGAATTAAATGAATAAACTGAGGTTTCACTGTATATGCAATACCTGTGTTAACCCATGTATACATGACAATTTTAAATACTTAGGTTTGTTAAA
The DNA here is from genome assembly GCA_000611955.2 of Stegodyphus mimosarum. Lineage (NCBI taxonomy): Eukaryota > Metazoa > Arthropoda > Arachnida > Araneae > Eresidae > Stegodyphus > Stegodyphus mimosarum. The sequence goes on along the minus strand of KK121613.1, from coordinate 322,874 downwards.
AATCTTGAAGTAGAGAAAAATACTTTTTATATTACAAATGGTTAATATAACTTTTGCTTAGTCTATGTCCAATTTGATGATGATTTTCTGGTGTATCGAATTTAAGTTAATGTTAAATAATAAGCTATAATATTAACACAACTCATGTATAACAATGGGGAATAAAATGTTATTTTTATGAAATGTTTAAAAAATAAATTATCTCAAATATTGCAAAAGAAATTTTACATTCATTCTTCAAATTCATTATGAATGCAATAATTTATACATCATATGAATAATTACAAGCTGTTTTCAAATTTAAATGACTGCTTTAAATATCAATCGGAGATCTTCTTGCTAACATTTCATGATGAACCTTAAATGAATACTCAAATAAAGACAGTTTCAATATAAAATAAATAAATATAGATTCACAGCTATAAAATTAAAAAATGTAAACATCCTTTAATGTAACAGAAATACAAACTGTAAACCTGTGTGTAATTTTGAGATGGGAAAAGGAGGGAGAAAAGCTTTATTTCTAAATATTTCACTTAAGTTTCAGAGAAATGAATCATTATTGAACTAAATTTAGACCAAATAAAAATAAATAAAACCTGACTGTGCATCTGAAGCTTAAAAAGTTAGCCTACTGGGTAAAAACATTATATTTTTAAAAATAAACAATATATATACTACAATTACCCTCTCAATTCCAGTTCTGCTACTCGAACAACATCTGCAATTAGAACAAAATCTTCTTCAGGTAACACTTCGATGCTTGTCCTAAAATTAGAAATGAAAAGGTAATATATGTCAAATGTAAGTGCAATGATTACCAGATGAAAATTATGCAAAACAGGAAAAGAGCATATAATGTAGTGTTCCAAAGTTGCTTATAATTACAGATAAATAAATATAAAACAAGAATAGCTACAATAGAAAATGAAATACATTAGTCATGTATAGAATTTTAAAATTTGATTTCAGAAATACAGGATGTCCAAGTAAGAAATGATGAAAAGAAATTATTACATTGCTAGAAGGGGAGGAAAATTGTTCAAAGTGAACAATCACATGGACTTAACACCTTTAGGTTTCTTTCTGAGGCAAGTAGATTCCCTTAGATTTTTTTCAGTGGAGTTTACCAAATATAAGCCCTTTAGATTTCTTTCTAGGTAGCGAAAAAAAGAGTGTATCAAATGCCTGTGGCCAATGTTGGAGATCTGCATACTCAATGAGATAGCATCTGCCTAAACATAGTCTGCACTATAAATGGCATTTACATAGAGGTGCACTAAATTTTTTTCAATTATTTCCAGGTATGTAAACCACAATGCAATAAACACATTGATTTATGATACATGTGTTCTTTCTCATCACTCCCTTGCCAAACATCCTGTAAAAATTAATGAATTGTATTATGTAATAGTTATAATTATGGAATCATTTTTAAGTACAATTTTATTTCAAAATTTAAAAACTACCTTAATCTAAAATATGCATTCAAATAATTAATAATAACAAGCGAAATAATCAGAGTTAAAAAAATCAAAAGACTTACGTATTTGCTTTTAATACAAATTTAAGCCGTTTTTCATCATCAGAAACATTTCTCGGACTGAATCGAATTTGGAATTCTACCTATATAAAAAAGCAAAATATTATTAAGCAGAAATTCAGATACATTGACTTAATTAGTATAATACAATTAATTAGTATAATACTTTATTATATATTAAAAAATATTACTGGCTTGGCTACGAAATACACTTATTTTGACATCCTGATCTGAACACAAATACTGCATGTGAAACTTGCTAACATAAAGCAATGCACTTAGTTTAATTGTTATGATGAGAATTTGCAATAAATTGTCTGTAAAACATAGCTGAATTGTCATGTTGAGAATTTCCAATAAATTGCCAATCAAAATGATTTGTTTTAGGCAACCTGTCACTTTCTTCACTATCAATAATAATATCTTCTAGATTTTAAACCATACTACAGATTTTGCCATTCATTAATTGGCTGGTGACTGAGGCATTGTGATCATAATGGAAAATATTTGTTAAAGCATCTTCATTTATTACCCACTTCTCCGAATTTCTTCACAAATTCCATAAACTGGAAAACTTCACTTTTTGTTTGCGTGGTTTCATAATAAAACTTCCCAGGCATCTGCTTTACACTGTTGGTGATGTATCATGAGACTGGTGACTAAAAACACAGTGTTCTGTTGCATTCTGCCTTGCTTCCACTGCACACTCAGGAAGTTAAGCCTGAATTATATTAGTTATTTATTATACCTTACGTTTATTTCCTGCAATACTTCAGGCTTATTTGAGTTCTGAATAATAAATTCCCACATATGCTTATCTGACTTCTGAATAAATATATTTCCACATATACCAATGGCTTATAATCTATTTTTTTGCATATGGAATGAAATCTGCCAAATTTCTAACCCTTAGCAGTGCATTTGGCTGTAATCACCACCAAGCGTAATGTCAACACAAACGTTACTATGATTTTTGGTATTCAATTACTAATACTTTTTTCAAAAAATTTTTCAGGTATCACTGGCAGAGTCATTTCTCAAGTTGGCATGAATTTATAGCCACGTGGTGATAAAAGCAAAAATTAATAAAAATTTATTCACCAGGTTGGCATCAGAGATATAAGTCAGCAGGTGTAGAATCAGAAATGAATTTTGGTAAAATGTTCTGGTTTGAAATGTATGTCAAGGGTTTCTACATGTTTCCCAAATGTAGAAAAACACAACTACAGAAATAATGTGACTTTTGGGGAAGGCGGGGTAACAAATTATTGATCACATAAATTAATTAGTGAGTGTGCTTCTTTCAACATAGAAACATTTAGTATCAAAGTAATATAAAGAATCAAGATTCTCTGATTCTTTATCAAGATCTTTTATTGCAAGAAAAAACTGTCAACTGTGCATGCCTGAAGCGTAAGCCAAAAAAAAATTGCTGGGGGTCTAGAAGTCTGGATATCACATTATTCCACATATTGGATGTCTAGAATCTGGACTTTTTACTGTAAAATGACCCAACAAATAAACGAGAAAATTTTACATACCTCACCCTTATTCATGGGATTTCCAATTTCACATTTTAAAATAGTGCTGTTAAATGGTACACATTCCACAGGTTCCCCTTTCTGAAATAAGAGAAAAAAAATAGAAAAGAGATAGACAAGTTATTAAAATAAAAATTCAATAACAAAATTCTAACAGCAAGGAAGTAACTTTTCTTGTCTTTTAATCACTATAAAAAATACTGTACTGCATTTTCACGTGCTTTTATATGGTGAAATAATTTTAAAAAAGAGATAAGTAGCAATAGGATTTTCTTTTCTTTTTTACTTTCTTTCCTTCCTCCCCCCGCTTTTTTAATAAATAAAAAAAAATCAACTAACATAACTAGACAGTAAAACAGTTATAAATCCAAGTGTCTTGCATTATGAATGTAAATGACAAAAGAAAAGTCAATGAATTGCACAGTTTAATGAAATCCAATAAATATTAAGATTTTGTTCTGATAACCTGAATACAAAATTTATTCAGTTTCATAACATTACAAAGGAAATTATAATCTCACCTGTACACATCTGACAGTTGCATTTATTTCTCATTAAAACATAGCTTCTTTTTTAATATTTTAAATGAAATGAGTGAAAGTTGTCTTTGTTTTATTTATTGAGAGTGTTTGTATTTTCGAAGGATGGCTTGGGTTACCACTGCCTGAACAAAAAAACTGCCAACTTTTTTTGTTCAGGCCAACTCTGCTGTTGGCAACATTGGTATTTGGGTAAGTAATTTGTGGAAAACACAACCTTCTTCATAATCATCAGTGCTTGGGTGCTGTAATTACTAGTATAAAGACTGAGAACTGATCTGATATAATCCCATGAAAAATTGGTTCAAAATTTTCATGACGAGTGAATCCACATACCATGTCAAGCAGATGATTTTGAATAATGAGCAAGTTACTGTGCATGAAGACTACTCCATATGTCTAACAAAGCATAGAAGGGAGAAGAAACTTGAAGGATTATCAAAGTAAAGGTGTCATTCCATAGCATGACAAGGCCCTATATAGCCATCTAAACTAAGGTGGTTACAATCAATTCAATCTTAACTGACTTGTTTTCTACGGTTCTTTGGACTTCTAATGAACCATCTTTGAGAACAAAGTTTCACATGAATAATAAAGTAATTCAGGCATTTTCCCAATAGTTCAGGTATCAGACAACACAATTCCAAGCTGCAGAAGTTCATAGCCAAAATGAACAAAAATATGTTCCGACTGTTGGAGACTATGTTAAAAAATATTACAAGCAGTTTCTTCTTTCACAGTTGTCTAGAAATTAAATCAGTTTGGATATCTATTTAAAAATTCAGATTTCGTATATTAGCTTCAATAATATTTTCGAAGACCACAGTTAGTAATTTTTTGATATTTTATAAATATGGCAATTCCATATTAAAATTAAAAATTATAAGCTCTTAGAAGATTCAGTACATTTCCAACAATATTCAACTTACTACAACTTTACGTCCAATATAACTCAAAGTGCTTGGGTGAGTAACATATAAGGCAGCATCATAAGCAGGTTCTTTATGGTTGTACAGAATTATAGATAAGTTTACTTGTTGCTCTCCAAGATATAACACGGGAATACCAGATTTTTGCCTGGAAAAAAAATCACAGCATTTTAAATATTTTGGTAGATTACACTATATTTCTTTTTACATTAGCTATTCTGCTTAGTAACAAAAAACCATACTATAATTCATACTATAACTCTTCTAATAAACTATACTATAATTCATTTCTAAACAAAAAATTAGAAGCCATATCTAAGATTTAAAAAAAAAAAATACTTCTCCACATCTGTGGTTTTCTAGTAAAAACTCACATTAAAAAATTTAACAACTTCATTCAGAAAGTGAGAGGAGAAAGAAGTAACATTTATTTAACATATATCTATATTTTTAAGCTTGCCTGATAGACTTCTCAATCAGCCTCAGATATTTAAAATAATGATGATTACTTATCGGCAGTGAATACCAATTCTCAATATTTTCTTTTTCTTTTAATGAAATCTTATTTTTTCCTTGCTACATTATTTATTGCATTTTATTAAAAGAAAGTAACTGCATAAGAAATTCATATAGTTTACATATATCCTATAGTTTACATTAGTTAACTGAAATAAATTTGTGAAAGCAAGGGTGCATGTTGCATCTCAATAATCATAAAATATAAATTCAGTGGTAACATAATTTGAAATAATACAACACCAAGAAAATGAATGTGTAAATTATTTATAAGTAACACTGCAGAAGAAAAATAATTAATTTTAATTCATTGTTCATTTTTAAATCATACTAAAGTGACACTGCTTTGCTCTCACCTGTGCATTTAGTTTAGAACTATTAACTGACACAAAACTGATAATAACTGATGTATTTGCACATGATTAAATACCAAAAGGACCGACTCTTAGTTCTTTCATTTAAATGTTTAAATGCAGTTTTAGTATTAATAATGAATTGGAATAATCATTTACCTACCCAAATACTATAAACATCAAAACATATAGATTCTTTCATATGGAGGGTGGGGCAGTGATAACAGATTCAGAATACTTAGTCTCCTTCAGAGACCATAACTGAAACTAGCTTTAGGGATGCCTGTAGTGCTGTAAGAATTTTTGCTACAATCCTTTAATGAAGAGTTTTTAGCCTTTAATAGCCTTATCAAACCTGAAACTTTTAAGAGAAAGATATTTCTCCCAGAACTATTTTGAACAGATTTCTACCTGAGCTTTTTAGGATATTGTTGCTTTGACTGATTTCTTTCATGCATGTATATGCAACATTTTATGATGCTGGAGAAAAAACTGTGGTTGGAAGATCTTTTTTTGTTTAGAATGTATAATAATGTTTATACACATTTGAAATTAATAACTTTATATACTACAGAAATAATTTATACATTATAAAATAATTTTTATGACAGCTCAGAAAACTACATTATAAGAATAATATTTTGATCTACACCTTTGGCTTATGTAAATAAAATAAACCTAGAAAGATTACAGCATTATAAACTATGAAATTATTCTTATGATGCTGACATTAACTGCAATGGTTATGTGCATATGTAGGTATGTTATCATGATCGTTTTCAAACTTACTTTGGAAGATTCAGTTCAGCACTAATATGTAGATCTGATTCGCAAATGTCATTAGATCCACAATCTTTCAAAAATTTAGCCTATCAAAAGAGGGGAAATGATGCAGTAATTAAATAATAGAATAACAACTGGTACAAGAGAAAATTATTATTTGTAAAATATATTTCCATTATAAATTTAATACCTGGATCATAAAACACATGAAAACCACAGTAAACCAGGTACAGTTTAGTAGAAATTTTTTTCATAACATAGCGGAAATAAAATATTATGATATTATATTTGGTACAGTATGCATATCTGACTTCAGAAAGATTTGTTATTTCATGCTTAAAAATAATCTAAAGTTGAAAAAGAAATAAAATAGCTTTCCTTCTTGCATTTAACTTTAATTCTTGAACAGTAAATACTCTTGCATTAAAATGCTTGGCACATTTAAGATAAATAATGTTATAAAAATATTCAAATTACTCATAAGAGAAGAAAAAAACTAACAATAAATTAGAAAAGATTATACGAAAATATAATTTGTCTTGTAGCATTCATGCTTGTTCACAAGAAAGACATGGCATATTAGTACTTGTCTTTCCTGTGAGCATGCTTTCAGACATGTTTAAGCATGATTTTTCAAACATGGTTTTGGACAGTTCACTAAAATACAGATACCGAATTTCAGAAATTACAGACTTCCAATTCACCACTATAATATACCACCTTAACTTTAGGTAAGTCATGCCAGAGTGGTGACAATGGATATAATATAAAAGGCTTTACAGAAGCTTACTCATTCTCTACACACCTCAATGCACACAGACTGATTCTACTCTCCAATTCTGGAGTATTGGGGGGACTTGCACATACATTAGGGTGGAGGGGGGAAAAGGTTGTCTGAGTGAAATGCACGACTCCTTAAAAGTTGTATATTGACTAATATATTACTCGTGATTTTTTTCATAATTTTTCTACTTCATCTTCATTCTACGCAAGAGCCTTAAAGTTCGTAATTTTGTAATAGTAACGTAAAACCATGAAATTTTCGAAAATTGTGAGATGAAACTGAACTATCCCTCAAAAGTTATGTATGACTAATATGTCAAATGCGAGTTTTTTCAAAATGTTTCAATTTCATCTCCCCTCTATGCAAGAACCTTGAAATCTGCAATTTTTACATTAAATTTCCATATTATAACAAAATATTTCAGCATGCTATTTTTCATAGTAACACTGTAGACTTGTAAAAGCAACACAGTAATGCACTATGTGAAGTAGTGTAAACATTCTCCTATTAAATAGACAAAAACTGTAAAATAATTTTCATATGTTCAAAGAAATTAATATTCACTTAAAAATGAATCATTATATATTTCAATTTTCACACCATAAAATATATATGACTTAAATTTTATCATAAAATTGAATCGGCCCCTGCCACGCTGTTCAAAAGCTCATTTATAGTCTGCCTTCCAGTAAAACACATGCAAAGTGAATCAGCAAAATATGTCTCCAACTAAAGATAAAGTGAAATGCCCTATTACTTGGTAGTCCATGAGACAGTTGTAATGTGACATATGTTTTAGTTATATGACTAGCTGCAGCTACAGAAGAATAACTCTGAATAGTCAACAAATATATACTGATTTTTCTGAATGATGAAAACTTTGATTTATCCCAACTTACAGTAGTTGGATGCAATGGAAACCGCAGTGAATACAAGAAATTCAAGAGGTGTCATTTATTTACTACAAAAAAGAGTTCGGAAGATCTTTGCAGTGAATGATATGCCTGCTTCACTCTAGCAGAGTATCATTAAAGCACATAATGAATAGATGAAAGAACCGACAATGGGTCCTCATGCATTTTATAGACCAATAGGTAAGACTTTTTTCAACTGTGAGCTTTTCTCAGTAATTGATTTTCAACTGTGAGCTTCTCTCAGTAATTGATTTTCAATTGTGAGCTACTTTCAGTTATTGATTTTCAACTGTTGAGTTCCTTCCAGTAATTGATTTTCAACTAACTGAGGAAAATTTGCCATCCATTAGAGAGAATGATGCTGTGAATCACAGTACAGACAAAAAATATCTGTAGGATGTTAGCCAAACTTCAACTAACTGCTCAATGAATCTGGTGATACAAAGTCCTGAAAAACTTTCTAATGCAAGATGGCTCATTATGGCCAACAGAGACCTTCGAGTTTATATAAGCAGCATTAATCCATCAACCACCTTACAGGAGATGGCTTTTTTATGATGAGAATATATGCTCCAGTGTTGTTTTACATTAAATGCAATTCATCAATTAAGGATGATCACATTAACTTATGACATACTTTTTTAATCTCTCCATATCTCAGTGATAATCTGAAGGTAATCATGTATAATTACATTCAGAAAAATGGTTATGCAACACATCTAGAGAATCTGCTGGTAGCTACACCTGTAAATGAACAGAAACACATTCAAAAATTAAGTGAGCAAGGAGTTTTTCTGCAAGGCCATGGTCAAAGAAGCCACCCATGATAATATGTGAATTCAAGATCAAACAATCATCATCATTGTGCAACACTACATTGATTGTCAAGATTATGAAGTTACAGAGCCACCAAATTTATTGAATGAAGATTTGAAGGAATGAATCAAAGAAGGCTACTATGCACTTTCTATTTACCATAGCATAATAATAAGAGGTGTGTTAGAATTAATGCAGATTTCTAGACAATATGAGAAGCTAGAGCTTGACATAAAGTAATCAAAGCAAAAAATTTGGGACAGGTCAATCATGCTCACTTTTGAAACTAGGTCCGAATTCAGGGCTATGAAGCAAAGAATAAGGACACTTTACCCAAAAGTAGAGTGATTGGGATGGGCACAGGTGGAACTTGTTATACTACCACCATCTTATGGAGAGTTATGGGTGGTTCACTGAAGCAGGTTGCAATTTTTTAAAGTAAGCTCTATGGCAGTGTTGTTACTTTAAGAAAAGTAAAATTTATTCAAAATTCTTGATTGTATTGTACATTACAAAATTTCAAGACTCTTGCAAGCAATAAAAGTGAAGCAGAAAATTCTGAAAAAATTCACAAGTGATACTTTTAGCCAATACAAAACTTTTGAGTGGCAATTTCTTTTCATTTGACAATTTTCGAAACTCATAATTTTTAGTCCAGTTACTAATTTCTTGCCTCTAAACCAAAAGGCCCATGATTTGATGCTCGCCAACAAATACATACTTCCAACTTTCAATGTCAGATAGTGCCACCATGCAAACTTATCATAAAAATAAAAACATACACAAAAAACTGCTACAGTTGCAAATGAATTTTGTGGTAAACAATAGGTGATTTAGACCTGTAAGATTAATTTTCAAGCAAATCCATCTATTTATTGCTGGAAACTGATATGCAGATTTGTGAGATTATGTGATGTGACTAGGATTTCATTATCAGATGTGACTAGGATTTTATTTATATAAATTAATAAGAACTTCTTCATATATGAATTTTACTGCTTTATGTATTTTTATGAGCATAAACATTTATAACTATGTTTGGCATAGAAAACTAATACGGCAAGGTTTATCAACTGCGGACAAAAGGTTTAACACTTTTAAATAAATGCTCCATAGAAATTTTCAACAATTGCCTCTAATGATATTACAGTTACAAAGACATTTTTTAGCATTTATGGAAATTACTCTAGAAATACTTTTTCAGTACATTACAGATTTAATATTAATAACAGCAATTCTATCATGGGAACCAACTCCAGTAACTCCCCATCTGTAAAAGTAGTAAGTATTCCACGGAGAATAAATAAACAATGGTATTGAAAATCATCTTTCTAAAGCTACCTCCTCCTTTACCGAATATTAAAATTAGTTGGAACTATTAACAGTCACCTGTCATTGTAATTTAGTAATAATACAGTAATACTATCATTACTCAAGATTACTCACTGTATTTTATTAATAAAATTATTCTGCACTGGGAGAAATACTGGATCTGATATATGATTTATTTATAAGAATTTGATTTGAATCATATTCAGAAAGCATATATGGAAACATTTTGGGAAATCTGAAATTTTGTAAAATGTATTACAGAATTTTGAAGAAAAGCAAATAATTCTGAAAAGTCACCTGTCATTGTAATTTAGTAATAATACAGTAATACTATCATTACTCAAGATTACTCACTGTATTTTATTAATAAAATTATTCTGCACTGGGAGAAATACTGGATCTGATATATGATTTATTTATAAGAATTTGATTTGAATCATATTCAGAAAGCATATATGGAAACATTTTGGGAAATCTGAAATTTTGTAAAATGTATTACAGAATTTTGAAGAAAAGCAAATAATTCTGAAATTCCTCCTTTACCGAATATTAAAATTAGTTGGAACTATTAACAGTCACCTGTCATTGTAATTTAGTAATAATACAGTAATACTATCATTACTCAAGATTACTCACTGTATTTTATTAATAAAATTATTCTGCACTGGGAGAAATACTGGATCTGATATATGATTTATTTATAAGAATTTGATTTGAATCATATTCAGAAAGCATATATGGAAACATTTTGGGAAATCTGAAATTTTGTAAAATGTATTACAGAATTTTGAAGAAACGCAAATAATTCTGAAAGACTATCTTTTACAGAGTGGTTGCACATCTTGATGTAAATACAGATACAAATAAAGAAAGAATAAAATTATTTGGATATCATATAAATAAAAAATAAATTGTTAAGGATAACTACAATCAAAATAAATGTTACTCAAACATACAATTATTCACTTAATACATATATAAATGAATGCAGTGATTGCCATAAATGTTTGGTTTGATTTATTTTATTACAGCGAAGTACATTAGGGCTATCTGCCTAATCGCCGTAAATGATTTTACTAATAAATTAACAGACAGCACTACACAATTACCTCAAACACTTTGGATGCCTCTTTCTGATTTAGAATAGGATATTGATTTATATCAGGCAAACTTTCCCCTTCTTTAGGCATTCGAGGTTCCTTCTGAATTAGTGTATAAGTCAGCTTAAACTTGATAGGAGTTTGAATATCAGTTTTCTCCTAGAAATAAATAAAATATGTAACAAAGAGGCATTTCAGGCAGATGCATATTAATAGCTATACATTCAACAGAAATATTTCTATATAACCAGATCTTAATCAATAAAATTGTATATAATTATATATTTATCCAACATAATTATATATAATTAAGCATTTATTCAATAAGAACACAAATATTTACACTGTTTTCAGTTACTTGTAGTTTAAAAAAGATCATGGAAAAGTCATGTCCCATGCCTTCAATAATTATACTTGCCAGCTAACACAGCATTACTGTTCTCTCTACAGAAGATTATATGAAGTGCAGCATCCAGGACAAAGTTCATATGGTAAATAGAGTTATAACATCTTTCAGCCATTCGACAAAATATCATTACCTCCAATAAAGAGCATTTCAGCAAAGAAACTTCAGTTTCTTTAATCAGAAATAGATTTTTCTCATGCCAAAATCACAAGATTTCTCACCTCTGATACCAAAATTCACTGTTATCAAGATGCCTTTTTTAGGTTCAACAACTTCAAACAATCAGAGCTACCATACTGATGGAATGGCAAGTCTATGATTAATAACAAAAGAGGCATTCGATCAGAGTTTCTAGGAATTTCAAGAGTACTGAAGCAAAAGTGTGTGCTCCCATGTATGCTCCACCGTTAAAAACTAAGCTAGAGATTTTTACATTTCAAACAGAACAGTACAAATACTTTCTGCCAACCTTTTGAACATAGTATTCTAACCATGAGCTGTGCTTGAGAAATTAGCTAAAAAACTTTATATAAAAATTCAAAAATCATAAAAATAAAAAAAATTAACCTATTAATTTTATTATCAATTTAAAAAGCTTTGACGAAGCAAAATGTAATAATACTGGCACAAAAATTTCACATTTTGCTCATACATCTATGTGTTTATGATTATTAGCTCTACATGCACTTTTAAATTATAACAGAAAGACTTTTCAGAAACATTTAAGTTTCAGATGTTAAAATAATTTTACAAAAGTAATACTAATTCTACAAAAGGAACATTTCTCATGGAAATCTGCTTCATAAGTTTTGACTTTCAATGGTTTTACATACATATGTATATATATATATAAAGTTTTCAGATTTTATATTATGCCCAAAGAGGCGTTTCTTAACATCTTGTGTGTTACCTTTACTTATATCATGTCTTTGCACTTAAACCATAAAATTCATTTTAACAGCAATATCACAAATTATTTAAAAGAACATCTTTAGAATTTCCAATACGCAGTCTCGCGTGCTGGAGAAGATAAAAATGTTCCCCTCCCTCCCCTGTTCAGTGTTGCCATTGCTCGCTTTGAAATCATTGAATCAATAATATCAAAAATTCTATAATGTTTGACAAAATATGAAATAGATAATAAAATTCCAAATTTGCACTACCAGATGCCCACATCTGAATGGAGGACTACATTATTCAGAATTTGATGTCACTAGGTACCATTGTTTTTTCTCAGTGCAAGAAAAATACATACATTCATGCAAATTCTTCATTATTTAATTTCTTTAAATATATTGCAGGGTTCTAATATTTGGTGTCAACAATTTGAAAAGTGAACTGACGCAAAATGCCAAAACGAAATTAATAGCATCTGGGCAAATTGCCCCTTTCGGCTTAAAAAAAAAAAACCCGACGATACAAATATATATTATATAATGAACATTTTGCGCAATAATAGAATTAGTAGCTGAATAAATAGAAGAAAATGTAGCTAAATAAAATTTTTACTTTCAGTGATGGGAGAAAAATTCTCACACTTGAACAGACAGCTTAAAGGTATTAAAAAAATGAGAAACATTTATTAAAAGGTTTTTAACTTCCAATGCTTTTCAAATTAAAAAAAAAACCTGCTCACCTTTAGATAAACCAGCTGTTTGGAACAGTGTGGTTCATAAAGTGAAACCCCACGAATACCTAATTCTTTCTCCACAATATTTGGAGACTCTGAGTTCAAAGATGACTTGAACTTGGCACGATAATATTTCTTTCCAGTAAAAGTCTCTGCCTCTATTCTATACCGAATTTTAATGTATGTTCCATGAGACAAAACTGATGAGTTGAACTGGAAACATGCCTCAAAGGAGAAGCTGAAATGATAATTGTGATATAAGACAACATAAATGCCAGAAAAATTCTTAAATCGATATACACATTACCTAAATAGAAGAAATTTTAAATTAAAGCAAAGAAGCTAAAAAAATTAACAAATTCTTGGGAATAAGTTGAAAAAATTTAGTTGAATTACCAAACTAAAGATGAATTTCGATCTTCTGGACATCCCATGACTTTCGGGTCAATATTCGTCAAGTTTCCTTCAACTGATGTTATAATATCAATTATTGGTCTTGATCTAACGGAAAAAGCATAAAAAATGAGTTGTAACATTCTAAGATAGAATGTTTAAAAAGTATTAATGTTATTTTATAAAGCCATTTAAATTATGTAAACTAAGAAAGCACAGTTAAATGACAAAATTCGAATTACAGAATTATAATAAGTAACATATGTTTTCTCAAATAGATAAATACTGCAGTTTCTTTAACTACAGATACATTATTCAGAACTGCACCTGCAAATTTGGTTACCTCAAAAACAAATTATTCAACCACTTGTAAACTAATTTATTCTAACTCTTTTACTTACATGCACAGTGATCAGATGAAAATAGATAAAATCTAATTCTGAACTTCAATAGTACAGAGTTTTCAACTGACGAAACAAGATTATTGTTTTACAACATATTCTGAACATTCTGTTATATCATTTTTCAAAACACCTTTGAAATTAATCATCAGATGTGATTAAAATATAATCACATTTGATGGTTAATTTCATATTAAAATTAAAATCATTAATTTTCTATTATTTCCTGAAACTACTGGGATGTTTACTGCTATCATGGCTGTTATGTTCAATTACAACATAGTACTCAGCCTAATACTTTCCCGTATTTAGACTAAGCTATGCAATCTAGCAACAGTTATGCACATCACATGTGGCTATTGTGATTACTAAGTATTTGTCAATCAGCGTTACGATAAACTTGGCAGTCAAAATGCTTTAAAAGTAATCCAGAAGAAATCTTTAAGATAGAAAATTATATCAATGAAGAACAATATCGGAATTCAGATGACACCATCTCTCCTATGAGTAACAAACGTAAATTGTTCCAAATGGCACATGCGGGTTTCTGCTCGTTCATGGTGCTTCACTTATGATCAAATTACAGTTACATTATTCACATTCCATTATTACATGAATGTGTATAACAGTCTGAAAACTCTGGCTTCCCTCAATCCCTCTACATTTACTCTATTTGCAAATTTGAATGAAAAAGTACTCCTTTCTCTAACCGTTTTTAGTTTTCAACTAACATACAGTTCCTCTAGCAATTGGTACCAAGACAAAACCATAAGAGTCCTATGACTTTTATCCATTCATTTATATCATCGTTAGAACTTCACGTACGAAATGAAATTTTCGAAGAAAACTTCTAATATTAACTAAATAAATCCTGATAAAAATTAGAATAAACAATAAAGGCATGATAAATTTGAAAAATTCTACTCATCATTAACTTCCTGACACAGGTAAAAATATATGCATTGCCTCAGATATATGTAATATGTTGTCGATTTTTTTCCCCTAATTTCAGATAGTTATCTAAATATTAAAAATAAAGCTGCAGTAGCATAAAGACTATGTTTTCCTAAAAACAAAGAGATGACATTGAAAAACAATCAAAACAAACTAACCTGAGTAGAATAGCACTATCACTGTCATAAGCCCCAACTAATAAGTCTGGATATCCATTGCTGTCTAAATCCAATCCTCCAGAAAGTGAGTAGCCAAAGGAGCTAAGATCCCTTCTCACACGAGTTTCTTTGGCCAAATTTTCCAAACGAATGACTTGCGAAGGTTCGGTCAGAAGACCATCTGCAGAGCCAAGGTATATGAAGACAGCTCCTTTATCATCATATGGAGCACCTATAGCTAAATCTGCACAAGATGTTCCACGTGACCATTACATATTAAAAAAGGATACAGCACAATAAAATTGGCTGAACAATAATGAATTTTTCAAGAACAATATATTTTACTTAAGATGCTAATATGAATATTAACCTACATGACCTTGAAATTTGCTGAGTTATCTATACAAAGACAGAAAATTAACTTCTTTAAGATCTTAATTTCTTTCTATCATGTATAATATTCCCAAGAATACTACTACTTGTTTACAGATAACGGAATTTTATACATGATGGTATGGATTTATTCACTGTATTTTGTACTCAATGAAATTAAGTCAAGCTTCACTTAATTATGTTAAAATGAAGAAGCATTGCGATTCTCATTGAACCATACATTAGGATAGATGATTTAGAAATTCAAAATATATTTATATAGTATAAAATGCACTTTATTAAAATTTTTTATCAGTGCTAAGTTACTTTTTTTGCCCAATTTTACATTAATACTGCCATGTTTCGCATTCATATCAACAAACAGCGATTTATAATAAGAACTATAAAATATCTAAATCTATAAATGAAATAAATTTATAAGTTACATATTCATGAAACTGAATAAAATTAAAACAAATTTTACTTTTTACAAAAACAAAACAAAAAAAGTCTGAGTAGTTCAGCATCATTATGAATGAAGCAAAATCATGCCAGAATAATGCAGCACTCAGTATAATATAGTAACCAAGACCAAAAACCAGACATTAAATATGTGGAATGATCTAAATCTGCACCTATGGACCACAAGGGAAAAAATCTCTTTTTCCTTATAAAGAGGAATGAAGAATACAATATTCCAGAAAGAAACAGGTATGCTGATATTTCTAGTTCAAATTTTCTGTAACAGCACTTAAAACTGCATGAGAAAAATAACTAATTAAACACCAAGATGTGAATAATAATAAAATGTCCACGTGTGCAGAATTGAATATCCTTGCTTTTTAACTAGATAAACTTTAATTTAAAAATTACTCTATAAAAAAATTTTTTTTTTACACACAAGTATTGGATAAATAAACATATTTAATAAATTATGCTTGAAATATATGATTCATTTTTACATAAGCTCAATTATAATTTATTAAAAATCTTCATATTAATTAATTTCTGAAAAAATTAAATTTCATTAATATTTTTTTAATTGTTAAGCTTCTAAAATTCAAAAGAAAACAAACAAATATTAGCTGTTATTCTATACAATTAACATTTAGATTTTTTTATGTATGATTAAGATGATGATGCACATTCACTAATAGGATACAAAGAATAAGTATTATAAAAAATCTTTCCATATACCTGCATAACCATCCTTATTTAAATCTCCAAGAGAAGCCAAAGAGAAACCAAATTGTGATTCTGGCTTTCCTGTTAGTTTCAGAGGTTCAATTTCTTCAGATATACCCTAAGATAATTATCATTTGATGATCATTTAAATAACATTTGATCTTACAAATAACTATAACTTTACATAATGATAAAAATTACAATTTTTTTAAATAAATAATTCAAATATGTGATGTATAAGCTATTTAAATGTTATCCAAAAATTCTGATTTTCCAAACAGCATTATTTTGCATAATTTACATTATTAAGACTGATTTATCCACCAGTTTTGTCTCCCAAAATTTAAACTTTAACAAAAATGTCAACTTATCAAAGATTAATATATTTCTTTAAAACCATTTAAGAAAATAAGAAAAATAGCATTCCAAAATCCTAAAATTGAAACAACCATAATAATATTTCAAGTTTAGGAAGAAAACATATTAATTAATAACCCATACTTCAATATTATGAATGCATTCCTTCAAAAACTCTAATTCTCATGCTTTATCTTTTTTTTTAACATCTGTTTATTTAGTGGGCAACAACTATGTTTGTTTTAAAAATTTCTGCAGAAAATGTCTTGATCATTTTAAGACAACATTTTATTTCCTAAATCTGTCTATTTTCTGGGAAATTAAGTATACATCTATCTGCTTATGTGCTGAGGACCAGTACTTAAAACACGCAACTTTTGAAGGCATCTCAAAATTTTTTACATTGTAGAAATTTTTGAATATTTAACTCAGATCTGCATGGTACTAATCACTGCCGGAATGGGGGCGTCTTGGTTAAATAAAGAAAGATGAACAGTATAGGCAGAGGATCACTATAATAACAAGGATACATCAATATAAAACAGCATTTTTCTACTTTAAATTTCTGAAATCAAAGCTGTCAGTCACCATGGCTATGGCAGCATAGCTGCAGGGGTAGTATCAGAGCTGATACAACCAGTGTGAATGCACTGGGCTGTAAATTTAGAAGCAACAATATTTTTAGAATTCAGAGAACAGAGCAGGAAAATTTAGGAAAGGAAAAGTGTTCAGAACTTACAGGTGGTACTGAGCAGTAAACTTTTTGGAGGTATCAGGCAACAGAACTTCGAACCTGCAAAGACTGTACTCGGTGGCAGAATATCTAGTACTGCTTCTGCTTGGCTGTTGGCAATTACTTCTAGGGCCAATGATCAGTGGCAACTGCTATCCATTCTTCTGGTCTAGAATATGTTAATGCTTAATTGCTTTTTTCTGGAAGAGTGGCAGAAAGTTTGGGGTCATTGCAAGTTTTAAGTTCTCCACCTACGCCAAACTCATAATCCCTTTTTACCGGTCACCAAATAATTGATAATAACACTGGTATACTTTTAAGCAGAAATTTAAAAATCAGATTATATTTCTCAACTTCTTTTTCTGTTTAACCATTTTTTCATTTAATATTCATATTTCGATGCATAATTTCTAAAACAATATTAATAAAAATGATGGAATTATATTCTTTGCCAGATAATAAACCTTCTTGTATGTCCAGTGTTATCAAACTAGACTGACCACAAATATACAATTTGTAGTCTCATACAAATTTTAGATGCATACTAGAATGTATAGTGTATTATGAACACATGCATATAATTTTTGTTTTTGAAATACCATGATTAGTAATTAAATTAACAGAACCTGCTATTGAAAATGCAAGTTTAGATATGATCCTATTAGAAAAGCCCACATGTCCCAACTTAACCTCTTCGCGACGGGTGAATCGTATATGCATTTCATACGGACGCATGTGAGGCCCGGTATATATGCATTTCGTACGGACGCATGTGAGGCCCGGGCGGTTCACCCGTGCACTCCTGGAGAACTAGCCTAGTGAACGGGCAGTGCAGATATGCATTTTAAGCTGAAACAATTTTTAATAGCCACTAGATGGCACTCTGTGTCCATTACATTTAAACTGAACGTAGGTTTAGTATTCTGACCTTCAGATTGTTTATATTCTGGATGTTTTTTGTATTTTGCTTGTCAGCTGTGGCTGGGGAGGGGGGGAAATCGTAATGTAAACAAACGCAGCTCAGCTCTTTAACTTTCCACGTGATATAAGCATTCTTCTGATAGCTCTCCGAACACTTTTTTTTTGTTTGTTTTCGCTACTATGTGGGGTTTTTTAGGGTTTCAGCATTAGTTTTGTTACAGTTTGTATTGCTTTTGGATATATTTTGCGCACTTCTCTTGTTATTTCGGAAAGCCTTGACTCTAGATTATTATGGCGAGGAAGCGTTATTTATCAGAGGATGAATATACTCGTATGGTAAATGAACCAAATAGCGATATAGATGAAAGTGATGATTCGTTTGCTAAAGAGTTAGAAAGTGATATTTCTAACGATTCTGACACGGACTTTTGACCGTAAAAGTTCGACTGAAGATACTTGATCTTGGACTCGAGAGCTTGAGGAATTGCATCCTCATACATTTACTGGAATACCGGGAACAAATTCTGTAGATCATGCAGAAAAAGAAATTGATTTCTTCAATATTTTCTTTGATAATGATCTTTTAAATTTGATTGTTGAAGAAACAAACAGTTTTGCAGAAAGCGCTCAAAGAAGTGTCCCATCAACTTCTAAATCAGCCAGATTTTCAAATCTAAGTATTCAAAACATAAAAGTGTTTTTTTGCAATGATAATACTGATGGGCATTATCAAGAAGCCTAATTTGAAAATGTATTTTACTACAAATGAGATATTTGCTACTCTTTTTCAATAAAGTTATGAGAGTAAACTAGAGATGTTTTTCTCAACATTTTAAAATTTTTGCATTTCACCTCAAACAAGGATGCTAAAAAGTTGGAAAAAGTCGGATTAATTGTTGAAAACCTGAAAAATAAGTTTAAAAGAACCTACACTCCCGAGGAAAATATTTGTATTGATGAATCCCTTTTTGCTTGGAAAGGACGCCTTGGCTTTCGTCTATATGTTCCATCAAAAAGATCGCGTTACGGCTAGAAAATATATAAATAATGCGAATCAGTATCCGGTTATGTGTGGAAAAAATGGCTAAATCTGGCAGAAAAGATAGAGTTACTGGAGAAGACAGTTTAAAACCTAGGTGTATTATTGATTATAACAAAAACATGGGTGGTGTAGACATAGGAGACGGAGCTATGACACACCATTCAAGTTTTAGAAAATCGGTGAAATGGTACAAAAAATTATTCTTTGGGCTTATGGATATAACCATATTGAATTCCCACATTCTGTATGACAAAAAACACGGCACTAAAACGCCGCTTCTCCAATTTAAGATGAAATTAATTGAGCAAATTTTAGAGAACTATGAAAATTATAGAGACGAAAAGCAGTTTACAGTAAGATCTGTACCAGCGGCTATCCGATTATCTGGTAGGCATTTTCCTACACTTAATCTGAACAAAAAGGGAGAAAAAAGCCGCAGAAAGTGCATTGTTTGTTCACAAACCGTGCTGAAAGAAAGAAAAACACAACAAACATTTTATGCTTGCAAATCATGCAACGTAGGACTTTGCGTTTCTCCCTGCTTCGAGATTTTCCACACTCAGTCTTCATTTTAAATTTTATTATTTCTTTTTGTAAATAGCCTTTGTCGTATATTTTTTATTAATGTGAAAGTATATTAATGTGTTTTGTCAATTAAAATTTTGGAATAATTGGAATAGCAATTTCAAAAATTATTTCTCAAGGTAAGCAAACTTTTTTTTATATATTTTCTTATAAATTGAAGGAAAAACATTATTAAAGTCTAGTTTTAATGCTATAAGACAGATTACGTAATAATCTAAAATACTACCAAAAATTACGGTGGTAGGACTTAAACTTAATTATTTGCGAATTTTTTTCTAAACTTAGGCCTAGTGGAGCAAAACTCCCGTCCTGTAGCATAATTCCTTTGACTTCCGCTTCGTCCTGAGCGCGCGTCTTAGACAAAGGCACCCCGTCATCAAAAGGTTAAGAAGGACCCCCAATATTACTTAAAACAGTTCTCGATAAACAACTTAACACTTTTCATTATATTTTATATAATTATTCATTATTACATTTTTGAGTAAATGTATGCAGATATTTGAATAAATATGCAAAGATTCCTTCTTCACCAATGATAACCCACCTATTCTATGCTAAGGTACCTATAATATGTACTTTGTGGAGCCCTTTTTAACAGATACTAGCTCTATATATGCTATCTGAGAAATGAAAATTGTTTTAAAATAAGTTATCAACTTTTTCAGGATTTCACATAAAGAATTAATATTATTTTTTCATATATAATTAACATGAGAACCAATATAATAAGAGAGATCAAACCAAATAACTCATTTAATTCTTTCAATGCAAACTAAATTACATTTTGTTTTTTCGAAGGAAAAACAAATGTAACCTAAGATCCCACTAATCCACAAAAAGATTTATCACTTTTTTCATCATCCAAATCTTTCAAATCTTAACCTAACAAACCGCCTTAAGTTTTAATATAAAACATAGGAAAAATTAGTTTTATGATGCTTAATAAAAATGCTTAATGTTCGTTGGATTAGGGGATGTCACTCTTTGACAAATTATGTTGAGAAAATGAATCTTGAGATTCAAAAGTTTAATTACACACTTCATTCACTAAATTTCATTCTATTATTTAGGAAATACAGGTGTGTTTCAAATAATTTCTTCTCAAATATTTTTCATAGAAAGCAAATGTCAAATTATGATTTATTTAGAAGCTATGAACATTACGTTTTTTTGGGGGGGAGAGGGGTCTTTTTTCTTAGCCTTAGTCTTACTTGAAGAATTCATGATATCCGGTATTCAAAAAATATGGAAAACTGCTCAGGATTAGATTTAAATTTTGAGAAAATACAGGATTCAACAATTGTTACTATATTACAATGCAAGTTAAAAACTACACACTATTTTTTAGAGCAAGACTTCTGACACTTCATCCCATTGCAATTGCATATTACTCTGAGAATTTTGAAGAATTATGAATGAAGTAAATTATAATCTCTGTTCAACATTTCTAAGGAATCATTGTGAATCATCATCCAGCTCACCAAAGTGTTTCATTACGAATGCTTCCGAACAATATGCAGAAAATGTACAAAAAGCCCTTGATATTCTTAGGGATGGACATTAAGAATACTGATTCACTTCTGTATATAGTAAGATCGCGACAGATCTGCTCACCAAGTGCAAGTGAGATGTTTTACCTCATCTGCCTTAAAATCTATGCACAAGTTTACTAGTTGTAAAAAATTTTCCCATTTTTAAAATAATCCCAGTGCGGACTCTTTAAAAGAGGTTTCTTTAGCGACTTCCTTTAGCATTAGAGCATTAGAGGACTGGGGAGGGGAAGAGTTCCCTGCAAAGAATAGCAAATTTTCCGAGAAAGAATACTATACAGAAAGACTGTAACAAAACACTATCTGAAATAAAACTTGAAAGGAAAAAAAATCTTTAGTGCATTATTTTTAAAAAGGTTCTTCAGATTTCTTTTGTGCTGCCTGATGGCCATTATCTGCATTAAAAATAACATGGTCATTGGCTATTATAGTAATTTGTAGACACAAAATTATTTGCCATTTTGTTTACTATTCTGATGATCAGCGAAGGCTGGCAGTTTGAATTCTATTCAATTGCTAAACAGCATAATAAGTTAGTAATAAATTATACAGAAATATAATTTAAGAAATTAAATTTTTAATTGATAAAGAAACATGTTCTTCAGTGATTTTTGTCAAAAAATGCACATTATATTTCAATAAAACTACTGTTTGTTGCAGAAGCATCGAGTTTAAGGGCCAAAGAGCCTTGAGAGCAACAACTAAGGGGCGTGAGAGCAGCATGAGGCTCATGAGCTGTGATTTAGCCATGCCTGTTAATGCACAATATTATTGGAAACATAACTTACTTCTTCTGAGTTCATATAAATGTATACAGCACCACCAATGCTCTTAGAATAATAAAATGGAGAACCCACAACAAGATCAATATACCTGTAAAATAATAATAATAATAATTCTTTTATTTCAAATTTTCACATAATTACAATATACAGATAAAAAAAATCCCATGTACAATACATCTGGTAACTGGATATTCAATGATTTTAAATGATGTAGTTCCAAACACAAAATTAATTAAATAATTTCGAACTTGAAGCAGACTGTCCCTATATCATGTTAAAACTAGCATAAAATAAAAATAAAATGAGCTGCAGCAACAGAAGGAAACCATTTAAAGGTTGTAGTTATCATTATATTTCATAAGCAGAATTTTAAAAAATATATTTTATGAAAAATTAAAATCTCAAGAATTCAGAACAACCCCCCCCCAAATGTATGACATTTAATTCAAAAGCTTATATAAATTATCAGTGCTTTCTAATTAACTAACACAGAGAAGAATCACTAAGCAACATGCTGTGTTGCTAAAGCAGGCAACCCATAATTTTATGAAAATGTATTTATCTGGCAATCCAAGCACAGAATTCCGCTTTTGAGATTCAACCATCATCTTTGTGGTTGATGCCTATCAGCTGTTCTTAGGTGATTTGTGATAACAGCTTTTTCCAAATTTATGTAATTTTCTGATGTTTTTAAAATTAAAATAGGTCGATGTATACATGGCAGAAGAGTGGGAAAGTAATTTATCAACTGTTCTTTATGTGATTATTATAATGGTTTTTCATGAATTTATGCAAGTCTCTGATTTTACTTTTTTAAGAGTGGGAAAACAGTTACTAAAAAAAAGGTACAGATGTTCCTTCCATTTTTTAATTTAATTTGCTGCTGTTCTATGTAATTTTAAACGTTTTATTAGGGATGTTTCTTGCATTTTTAACTTAATTGATCTGTTGCTGTTTTATGTAATTTTCAGTGCACTTCCATTTTTTAAAATGGCTACTTTTTTTTTACGTCTGAGGCTGTATAAAACACGTAGTAAACTGTTAAAGTAAATAAAAAAATATGAAATAATTAGCATAAAATAAGAAAAACATACAATAACTGACATGCAACAAGTAAAATATATACAATAATGGGTATAAAGCAAAATGTGAAAGTAAAACATGCAGTAAATTGGTTTAAAATAATACAACAAATTAATTCCTGTGAATATCAAACTCTATGGGATCTATGCCAAATCCCAGCAAATCAAATTACTGTATCTTCTCAACTGAGAAAACATTGTGGAACTTTTAATTCAAATTTGAAACTTCATAAATATTGACCATATTGACCATCCCAAATATCTGGGAGTGGTTCTGGACCCTGAACTTCATTTTACAAAGCACACTGAGATCACAGCAAATGAGGCTATCAAGAAATTAAATATTCTTCCCAAATCATGTGGCACATACTGGGGCTCAAGATCACCAACACTGTAAAGGACTTACTGTACCTTAATTAGGCCAGTATTAGAATATGCTTCCACAATCTGGGCTCCTGCATCTGAAACAGTTAAAGAAAAACTTGACTCAATCCAATATAAAGCATCTAAAATTATTATAGGTGCTATGTCTTCCACAAATAACATTACGGCTGAGGCAGAAAACAGCCTTATGCCCTTGGAAAGCAGATGTAAATTTGCAATTGTGAAATTCACAAATAAGCTAAGAAGCTTTAATAAGAATCATATCTCTAATATGGCCTTTGCTCTTGGGACGGATCAACAAGACTTCACAACTCTGCACTATGGCCTATCTCTATCCTCAACTCTGCACTATGACAGAGATATCAGAAATGTTTTTACCCTTGATCATTGCTCTTTAGATATTTTTCAGGCATCTTCTTTTTGCAAAAAACCACCTGCCAATAACTAAGATTCATCTCAACTTGTTAGAACCGTGTTCAAAGAAAGAACCCACTCTGATGTTATACCAAAAGTAAGCTGATACAATCAACTCATTCTTCCACGAAAATAAAATGCTTGTCTTTACAGATGGTTCCTCTGATAATACTTTTTATAGAGATGGTGCTGTTATCCTTCTTGTTCACCCTTCTGGTGAAAAAACTGAACTCAGAAGCCCTTACTTTCTACATCTTAAGCAATTTTGATGCTTCGGTGGATGGACTGGTGGTACTCTCAGACTTAAAATCAGCACTCGAAGCCATCTGCCATGGAGAAACAAGACTAACTCAAGAAATAAATTTTCTTCTCAATTAAATAGGAAAATCCTGCACTCTTCAGTGGATCCCTGCGCACATGAGCATTGAGGGAAATAAGTGTGTCAATGCCTTGGCAAAAGAAGCTCGAGACTTGGACCAGTCCCCTTTCGTTATCTGTGAAGATGCAAATGCAGTTGCAAAACTCAAACTTTTTGCTAGACATTTTAGAAAGCCACTAATTCTGGACCTTGACTGCCCAAGAGGCCCGTTGTGTGACTGCAGTGGCAAGACTTCATACAAGCCATTTTAAAGCTATGAAGATATCTCTAGGAGGTAACTCAAGATCTTACCCCATATGCATAAACTGCCCACAAACCCAATTAACATCAGGGCATATCTTCAACTACCAGGCTATCAATGCTGTTCTTTACCAACTTGTCTCACCACCACAAGATATCCCTCGTAGTCCTCAGGCTCCGGACCTGCCTTGTCATTCAGACTTTGGGCTCAATTTAGCACCTTTTCTATGGACAACAACAACAAACTAATTCCTGTAACTTATATTTAATATTGAGGGAAGTACGTTCATTTGGTGTTGATTTACAGTATATCTTTAACGTTATTCAAAATTCATTTAATATTGTAAAATTAGGCAAGAAAGGGGGCATTTTATATTGACACAAATTTTATATAGAATTCTTATTAATTCTGAGTCATCTGTCACAGATTCTTATCTTTCAAGTAACAAAGTGTTCTTCCTTGAAGAAGAAAGACTGTCTCCTTTCTTTCGAGAGGAGGAGTTTTTGAAGAAGAGGAATCTATGCCAAACACCTTCAAAACAAAACAAAACAAAAATTTAAAATCTGTGCCAAACTGAAGGTTTCTTTGACGGGAGAAGGAGAATTTTATACTTTAAATGGATGCCTGTTTTTTTCATATAATTGAGAATTTATGCCTATTTCTTTCATATAATTAACATAGATCATTACAATGCCAGCACGATTTCAGTCACTCAATGTGAAATCCATACAACTTTTTAAATAACTCAAGTAAAATTGCAACACTGACAGAAAAAAAAATGAACTAAAAATTTTTCCTTTGTGGCTTTTAATTCCAAAAAACAAGAATTTAAAGCCACAAGTAATTTAAAGTCAAAGTAGGTAAATTAAAACTACAAATTACCCATCACTGTTGATGTCTAATGATGCCAAAGAGAAACCATAGGATGATGCAAACTGTTCTCCATTTAACACAAGCTCAACTAAGAATGTAGTCTCCATTTTATTTTTCTTGAAAAAAACAACTTGCCCTGTACCACTGCCACGTGGAGCTCCTCCGACGAAGCTTGTTTCATTTCCAAAAAACTTCCCAGATGTTACAGCCATACCTTAAAACATATACATAATAATTTTAAGATGCTGTATTTGATAATCAATAACTTTCCCAATAACAAAAACAAAAAAGAGAATAAAATACCATACATCCCGGCGTATAACGCACTCCGGTGTATAATGTGCACCTATAATTTCAAACTACATATTTTAATTTTTAGGTATATTTGCCGTATAACGCGCATCCTTTTCTTTAGAAGAAATCTGAAAGATACATATGTGATGCTATTACCTTTTGAAATTATTCATTTGAAGATTTTCTCCAGAATCTCGAACAATGGTATACTGAATTGACAAGCAATAAGGAAAACAATATATGTGTGGGGGAAATGTTTGAGGGAGTAAGGGTGTGTTGTATTCAGTGCAGGTGTGCATAAGATTTATGCTCTAGGGTTTCAAAAAAGGTGGGACATAACATGATGTAAAAATGCACTTCTGACGGGAATGATTTCATGAAATGAGGAGTCAGATGTTTTCTCTGAATGAAAGAAAAAAAAACAATTAATATGCTTTATGTAAAGGAAATTATCCGATAATGAAAATTTTAAGTTCATAAGGTGTGTCATTTCTTTTCAGCAAACAGCATTTAGACATATGTTAAAATCTGATTTCTGTATGATCTTCTTTTCCTAATTCTTAAATGTATCATTTTTATATCTGGTGTATAATACCCATCGCAAATTTCAGCCTTATTTTTGTATTAAAAGTGTGCATTATACGGCGGAATACATGGTAATTTACATTTTGAAATATAGTTTGGTTATGGCTATTCGAATGTGACAAAACTCATGACGGCATGCCCTCATGAGCTTTGTCACGTATAGCAGTCTTATCACATATAGCATATAGCAGTCTTAAACACTTGGTCACTGGTGGGGCATTCGTATTTCTTACTTTTCAAATATAAGAATAATGCCATTAATAATGAGACGGTATGGCAGTAATATCGTGTTTACAAAGTGTAACTACAAAACAAGCTGGAAAATACATTCATATAAAAAAAATCATACAAAGAACAGCTAATTTATCAGTGAAAAGGGATAGGATTAATATGAAATGTCAATGAATTTCAGAAGTATGCATCTAACTCATTAACATTGGGAGATAAACATTAACTAAATGACTGGCCAGCTTCCCTTACCAGAGACCAGAGTTTTTTTTTTCTTTAGAACTATAGAAAGGTAAAAATATATCAATGATATTTCAGAAATAGATGATCTTTAGTGATCGCCAATGAATTCAATAATATTCCAAATGAAATTTACTCCTATATATGCTCACATATTGTTTCTTGGCAAACTTGAAAAAAACATATTTAAAGACCAAATGGTTTATGTTCAAAACAAGTAAATTTTTTTTATATAGATATGAAACTATAACTTTTGTTTTCATTTGTTACGAATAATACTCTTTAATAACTTGTGTCATATTTTATATTTGCATGCATAAGCCAAGAATTTTTAACAAACTTTTTGTTAGTCAACATATATATGAGCTCAAAATAATTTACCAATTATTCAATCATAATGTATTTTAAATACTTGCCAACCTACGACACTCAAAAATCAGGAGATTTATTTTCAACTTCAAAATGATTTTTAAATGATAAAAATATATTTTTAATAATGAATTAACTTCAAATCATTACTAATTAATGTCTGAAAGTTCAGTTACTAATTCTTAAACGCAAACACTACATTCTGCATAATAACTTTTTGATCCTTTGTTTCCACAGGAAAAGTAACTTTTCGTTTTTTTTCAATAGAACTCATGTTGTCCTTGTGTTTTTGTGTACGGCAATGTTTGAGAACATCGGCCTTTCCACCATGCAAAATTGGAAAATCGCAATGACAAAGGGTACACATCACAAATGCATTACATTTCCTTGAGGAAGAAAAGTCATCTGTGTACGATTTTTGAAAAGTACCTGAGAATTTTACCTTTTTTGCGGACACAACTAATATGAAATATCGTAATTTTTTAAACTATTTCTCGAAAGCAAGTACGTTTACACAGGTTAGCGACAAGATGAACGAAATAACATTCTTGATATTGCTTTGTGCTCATTGGCTAATATGTGCCAGATGACACTCGATGCTAAATTAGGTACTCGTAATCAGTACCTAATTTAACACGGAACTTGATGCTTTCGGACAGGTGTTCTCACTCACAAAGCAGAAATGAGCCATAATTTCTCAGTGAGGAAACTAATTTGGTTTTCTATATAGTCTAGAGAAAAAACAGTTGCTTTCAGGCATCCCAAATCACTTTTCTGGGGCTACAAATAACGAAGTATTTAGTCAAACTACATAAAAATCATGAGAAATTTTAAGAATTAGAGAAAGTCGGGAGAAATATATTGTAAATCGGGTTGGCGGGAGAACGATCAGAAATCGGGAGTCTCCCGCCTAAATCGGGAGAGTTGGCAACTCTGCATGTGTGTGTATATATATATATATATATATATATTGTAGGGATTTATATTTATTTTAAATAACCAATTTAATTTAATTTGAAACTCCTTTCCTATAAGCCTTCATTGCCCTAATTGTCAATGCCAGAATATTTAAATTTGGTAGCGTGTGTGAATTAATGCAAATTCTACCAGTGGGAGAAAAGATTTAAGTATCAAGTTCCTAGAAGGTAAAGTTAGAGAGTCTGGGAAATCTCTGTGCTTATTGTAGCGCGAGATTTGGCTTAGCATTTATTGCTGGTTAAACGAGGCGTAACAGCTATTACCTTGCTGCCCTGAAATCGCTAACGCTCTGTTAGGAGAGAGGATAGTCTGAGCCCTGCAGCATAATTCTACTATTGTTAATAATATCTTCAGATTTTGAGTTTACTGTTTCAGTTACCATCCAAGCAGAGGTGCAGTGTGTTAGCGTCAAGTTGACACATTGTAAATAATTAAAAAATGTAATAAAGGGTAGTTTTAACCCTTCTTCTGTGCAGTCACTACTCTCTAGATTTCACACTTAAGGAAGACAGTAGACCTTACAATATATATTTTCAAAGTTCTTCTTAGACAAATTTCTCAGTTATTGGTATGCGATTCAGAATTTTCTAGCAATTCTTTGAAGTCTAGACGCAAGAGAAACACACCGATGTGGAAAATAAAACAGGCAAATCGACAACCTTGTATTCAGCGTAGATTTTGTAAAATCCCAATCGATTTTGAGGGCAAAACGGATCCCCCTTCATCAGGAGCAAAGCGTTGATGGTGATAAGGAAGACTTGCCCAGATTTTATCTGTTATAAATTCGATTGACCCAGCCATCCAGTTCACTTTGGAGACTGAATCTGATAAAACACTGCCTTTCCTTGATATTCTTATAATCCGCAAAGGATCTAATTTCAGCACAACTGTTTACCATAAACCCTTTTCTGTTTGTTTACCTCCCCATGTGGCTTATGTCACCTGGATATGCAAAAAATGGCTTCTTTTTACTATTATGTATTTCAAGCTCTCAAAGTTTGTTCTTCAGAATCTCTTCTTGCCAAGGAACTCAATTATTTAAGATCTGTTGCCCTTGACCAAGGATTTTCTCCCGTAGTCATTGATAAAGCTGTTCGAAAGTTCTCATCATGCCATCTAAGAACACATTCAGATGTCAGAATTAACATTAATAACCTTGTTGTGCTTCCATTTCATCCTTCTATCAGTTACAAAATTGCATGAATTTTACACAAGTTTAATTTTCAAGTTGTTTTCTCGCCTATTAATAAAATCCGAGGTTCGGCTCTTAAAGATTCTAATTCTGACTTTAATTCTTGAGGAATTTATAGCATATTGTGTCAGTGTGGCTTAAGTTACATTGGAAAAACGAAAAGAGTATTAAAGTTTCGCATAACAGAACATGAATCTTACGTCCGAAAAGGCCAAATTAACAAATCTTCAATAGCTAATCATAGCTGGAAATTCAATCACAATTTTGATTTTTTTTTGCTAAAATTATACAGAAACCTGGTTCTATTAGGGAATTGGACTTTCTTGAGGATTTTCACATTCACAAAAATTTATCCTGTTTAGTCGATGACTTCCAATTCTAATCAGGTCTTGCCTAATGCCTTCAAAATTTTACTAACTTAACTCTTCATGCTGCTATTTCTGCCGATAAATGGCACTATCGACTCTTCCACTGGTCGCCTGAGGGTATTATAAATATGATCGACATTCGCTTTCTCGCTTTTGCAGAATTTTTTGCGTCTGATGAAGGGGGACCCATTTTGCCCTAGAAATGGATTGGGATATTACAAAATCTTACGCCGAATACAAGGTTGTCGATTTGCCTGTTTTATCTTTGAAGTCTCTCTGCTACTGCTAGTTTCAGGTGAATGTCACTGTTTTCCATTTCAATATTAACATCATTGTCATTAACATAATTTTCAGCTCCATCTATAGCACTTCTGATCTTTGAGCAACATCTTTTGAATGATCAGAAAAATAGTTTTTGGCCTTTCCCCCCTCTATTTTTTTTTTTTTTTTTTTTTTTTTGCTTATACGTGGGTTTTCAATTTTGGCTGAATTTCTGCAGCAAAATCTTAAGTATAAGCTTATTTTCGAAAATATATTCCATATGTTTAAAGATTACAAAGTGACTTCAGCACTACCATGCATATCTATTTTTATCAATAACTTGCATATAATTTTATAATTATGACAAATTTTATCCCATATCATCATGTCATGGTTTCTTTTTTATTTTTTATTTAGTGGTATGTTAAATACATACAGTCATTCTCGACTTTTTTTTTTGAGGCAATTTTAATGATTTCAAAATTTGACGGCGCAGAAAGAAAAAGATAAGTTAAAAAATTGTTTATTTAGGTATAATACTCTGCATAAAATAGTTTATGCTAATAATTTTGAATGTAAAATAAAGTAATATGTACTACAAAAATAGCAGTACGTTTATTAAGGAATTAATTACAAGTTAATAATAAGAATACTTTTAATGAGAAATTTGAGCTTGATGTTTTTTCATAATTTCATTTATATTTGGTCGTAAAAATGGCAATGCTACTCTCATATCATCTTCTACATTTAACAGTCTCGATCTTTTATTCATTTTTATGTTGGTCAATACTAAAAATCCGAATTCACACAAATAAGATGTAGAAAATTGAAATATTTTTAAAGCTTTTTTGGCCATCATGGGATAATTGCATCTACTGTTAATCCAAAATGAATTATTTGATTCGTCCGAATATTTTAAAATTAAACCTCGATTATTAGAGAGTGAAACTAATTCATCTTTTTCAAAGTTAATTTAAATACAGAAGTATTCGTTATCACAAATGGATTACGAGCTTAATGAAATTTTTTTCCATCTAAATTTGGGAAGTAATGAATAATTCTCTCCTCTAATATTGACAAATGGTCAATAACAATTTTATGAATAATTTTATTAAAATCTTTTGGGACTGACTCAAATTTTTCCAAATTGCCTTCCTGACCTTTATCCTTCCACAAAGTTATTTGTTTTTGTAATCCCACCAGTTTATCTGTTGAGTTTAATACATTTTCTTTTAACCCTTGCATACTTATGTTATGAAAAATAACAAAAATGTCTAATAAGTAAGCTAGTCTCCCATCTGCACCAATCAGAACTTCTCAATTTAAATTATGTACTGAACATGCACGAAAATGCTCTGAAATGAGCTCTCCTCCACAGCACCAAAATCCATTTGGATACCACAATTGGCACGCTTATTAATGCCTTAAAAACCGAATTTCGCTAATTCTCATGTGTAGCGTGTACTAGGATTAAACCCATTATACACTGGTTATAATAAATTAAGGAAAAATCACAAAAATCACGATTACTGAAAGAGTTACATGTAGAATTTTATGAAACTTACCCACATTATAAAACATATATAAAGGTATCAAATAACATAAAAAGAAATTATCAGACAATTATGGTAGTATAGAAATTAGCACATGTATAAAATGAAAAAATTGAAGGTGTCAGTTTGCTATAGGAAAAGTACCTTCAATATGGAATATGATCATCTCTAGAAGCAATACAGCACATACAGCAATGTGTGATGCTTTCAATTATGCGGTCTATCAGTTCCATAGGAAGCGAGAGCCATCGCTCTGGCA
Organism: Stegodyphus mimosarum; assembly: GCA_000611955.2. NCBI lineage: Eukaryota > Metazoa > Arthropoda > Arachnida > Araneae > Eresidae > Stegodyphus > Stegodyphus mimosarum. Next base: position 290,552 of record KK121613.1, on the reverse strand, counting down.
AAACAGTTGCAAGCGCGGCAAGGATCTGAGGGGGTGGATTGAGAGCAGCTAGATGTCTCCCTAAAGCATCCCAAATGTGCTCAATAGGATTCAAGTCCAGGGATCGAGTTGGTCACTTCATGCATATAACTGTTTCCTGTTGAAGATAATCATCTATGATGAGAGGCCTGTGTGGTCTTGCATTGTCGTCCTGTAACAGGAAAGAATCCCCTATTGCCCCGGCATATGGGCGCACATAAGCATCCAGGGTGTCATCTCTATAAACCTGAGCATTCATGGTTTCCCTTAGAAAGACATGGAGGACTGTGCATCCACCCCAAGAGATGCCACCCCAAACACAGACACTGCCTCTTCCGCATGCATCTCTTTCACGGATGTTTGATGGATGATAATGGATTCCAGGTTCTCTCCATATCAAATAACGCCTACTATCGCTTTGTAGTCTAAACCTAGACTCATCCGTAAAGAGAACAGCCCTCTATTGATCAGGTGTCCAGTGGACATGTTGTTGTGCCCACTGCAAACGGTCCCTCCTATGGCGACGTGAGCGGCACGCAAATGGCTGGTCGCCTCGCATACACACCACCTTCGTCAAGCCTTCTACACACAGTTGACGTTGATAGCAACCTTCCAGTGGCTGCAGCAAGGGAGGATCTAAGAAGAGTCGGAGTAGCGGTTCTATTCCTGCTTGCATATAATGTCAAATATTGGTCATCGGCGCTCGTCATAGCAGTTGGCCGTCCTTGGCTGAACTGCCTAGATGCCGAATCTGTGGTTTGAAATTGCCTCCAAAGTCTATGAACCACAGAAGGACTCAGATTCAGCCATCTGGCCACTTCTGTTTGACTTTGTTCTGCCTCTAGTCTCCCAATGGCTCTTCATCGTAGTTTTACAGGCAAACGATGCCTGGAGGTCATTGTTACGAATTGGCTATCTCAGATTTCTGACATCACCATCACAATGAAATACGTGGGCTTGCTCTCAAACATGGACTTTTATGCTCCTCGCAGATGACATATTCCGAGTGCAGTGCCACTAATTTGCATACTGCAGTTTTACTCAGCTACTCTTACTTGGCAACATATTCAAATTTTACACAATTTGGCTTATTTTTTAGGGAGTTATCGCTATTTTTGTGATTTTCCCATAATTTATGATAACCAGTGTAATTTTTACTATATACATTTCTAAAATTTGGCGGTACACTTTAAGAATTTCACAGCATACAAAAATGCTGTGGCGCAGTGGTTGAGAATCACTGTACTAAAAGGATAATTAACACTGTTCAAAACTGTATGAATAAAAAATATCGGATTATACATACAACACTGTACTAATGTACATACAGTACTGACTAGTGTACATACAACACTTATATAAAAGCATTTGTATATTTGACAACAGTTTTAAAAACTCAAAATTCTAATTATGACTTAAAGGGAAAATATACCAAAATTGAAGATATTTAATTTTAACCTACAGGTTATGAAAATTTGCATTACTGTTTAAAAAAAAAAAAAGGTAAAGTTTCTGTAACATCACCATAAAATACCTAAATAACTGTATTTTTCCACTGGGGCTTCATCATCAAGCAGTGGACCATAGTACCAGTTCTTATCATCTCGGATACCAAATTTCACACTGTTGACAAACACTGTTCCCCTCCATGTAAATGGTCCTGGAGATCCAATCACAAGCTTGTGATCCTTTTTAATGAGAATATAATGAAAAGTAGACAATGGCATATTTTAATGAAAATGGTAACATATAATGATAAATATACTTAAAAGAAAACTATGCTTTAAAATAAAATACATACAATCCTTTATCAGTTCATAGAAATATAAAACAAGAACGTAAGGAAACATATAAAAAGCAAATAACTTCTTTAACATTCACGAAGTTAGTTAAGATTACAAAAATATAATAAATTTCAATTTTACTCTTGGTTTTACAATAAGAATTAATTATATTTCAAGAATTTTAATAACCAATAATATTTAATGCTACTGTAAATTTTTAAATATTAATAAACTTTTGTGTTAAAAAAGTAAACTATAGATAAAATATCTGCAGGATAAATTAGCAAATATGAAATGTCTGCAAGTATAATAATGGTGAAGTAAGTGTATAATTACATGTTATGCATACTTCTGATATGTCTGCACTTGTGCCTGCTTGGCAGTACCCAAACTGCTCATGTGCTTTGGCTACTGGACGGTTGAGACAAGGTTCCCATTCTCGGTGGATGTCTAGCGTCTGACTCAAAGAATAGCAGATACCTAAACCCCATTGATAATCAGGACCTCTCTTGATATAGCGATGAGCACATGCCTGTAAATTTTCAAAATTGTTACAAAACAGTTTAAATCGTTTATTATATATATTCACATTCTTTTACATGAACATTTTAATACCTGTAATAATATCATTTACAAGATAAAAGTATAACTCAAGAGGAAGTATAAATATTTAAGAAGAACGTACAAATATTCTAGGTGTACACACTGATATACTCACTTTACATAGACCAGAGCCAAGACCCTGAATTTAAACAAATAGAGATGCCATAATACGGCATGCACAACTTGAAATTTAAAAATGAGGACATCGTATCAATTTGATACCATCAAATTCTAAGTAACATCTTACACATGTTAATTCACATACTGAGAAAAAGCCCTTTAATTTCAAACAATTAAAATGAGTGTTTAGACCAGCTGTACTCAACCTGCGGCAAGCCGTGCTTTGTTGAGGGGCCCGGAAAGCTATTCCCCGTATTCACAATTTCGTAATAAAAATCTCAAATGATTGGCTGATAAAAATGGGCAAGATGTGGACACGAATTACAACGAAAGCAATGCCCTGAATTTACGCAGCACGTTCTGCACAATGCATGTCATATATTGTGCAATCCGTATCAGTAATTACGTGGCATGAGAAGGTATGCCTAGAATGAATTTAGTCGGGTTTCTGTGGTTGGAAGCGTTTTAATACTAGACGTGATAGCCCACGAAGGCTACAGATTTCTTCCGATGTTTAACAATGAGAACTAGTCCAAAGTGACACGTCAACAATTATATCGTTTGCGACCTGGTGAGCGAGCACGAGTGTCCCCACTCTTAGTACCGTTGCATGTCACTAGACCTCACACCAGGCTGTGCCACAAGTTGGGTACTTAATCAACACGCATTTTTTAAATCGACAGAAATGTAGCAAGCTTTTGTTTTTCGTCACACGTTTTGAGAGGAAACGTAATACAGAGAGTGCATTTTTGCTAATTACTAAATGTTTATAAGAACTATGTTGCAGACACAGTTTACCTGTTTTTTCTTACACCAATTGCATGAATCACCACACAGGACTACGCTCAAGGTTAGTAAATAATATGGTTGGGCAGTAAGAGATCTGCTCCTCCATTGGCTAGCTTGTGACGTCATCATGGATGTGGGCCTCACAAGCAGATGACACGGCATGCGCGTTGCGTCAAGTCTCACTTTTAAATTCTGCACAGCAATAAATCATAAAGCAAACGCAATGTTGATGCCACTGTTACCTGTTAGTAAACTATTTAAGTTGCAAATCAAACATCTAAGCAATTACAGGAAAAACAATAACACTACCGGTTTCGTTAAATTTTCCACTGTTGACTATGTAATTCCAAGGGGAAGAACTCAAGTATTGTAACAAATACGGCTTTTCTATTTGTTACACATGCAACGGGAACTAACTTCCACCGTTTGTGTTGCCGCGACCGCATTACTGCATCGCTCCGCCCCCTGACTAAGCTGCTGAACAAGAGTGTCAGTGGCCTGTAGCTACCTGCGGGATTTGGGAAATCCGGGAAAAGGCCATTACCACCACCAAGACCCCTGTTCGCTCGTCACCAGGTCGCAGATAAGTCAGTACGTTTGTTTTGCTTGTGTCATGCGGGTGCTGAATTTCTGTGTCTGTAGTGAGGGTGAAGACTGAGAAAATAGTTATTCACCATGTCAGGAGTGGCTTCTAAAAAACGAAAAATATCCAATGAAAGAAGACTGTTTCAAGATCAGTCGGAAATTGACTATTTTGTAGTGCAAAACAAACATGGGTCAGCAACTTGTTTAATTTCCCATGAAAGTGTTATATTAAAGAAATATAATATTGATCGCCATTTTACTACAAAACACGGATCGTTTAGTGAAACATTTCCTCGAGGATCCACCGTAAGACGGGAGAAACTGGCAGCTTTGAAAAGTTCTTTGGTGCAACAACAAAATGTTATGTCGGCAGTGATGTAACAAGATGCAGCGGTAACAAAGGCATCATATGAAATTTGTTATATACTTGGTAAGAATATGAAACCATTTACTGATGCAGAAATAATAAAGGAGTGTTTTTTAACTGCTTCCAGTGTACTACTTGATAAATTCAACAACAAAAATCAAGTAATTGGAGAAATTAAAAAACTCCAGCTCTCAGATTCAACCTGCGTTAGATGTATTGAAGACATAGCACACTATATTCGTGATCGCATAGTTCAAGACTTTAAAAACTGCAAGTTCTTTAGTGTGGCTCTTGATTCCAGCACTGACATTTCAGCAACATCCCAATGTTCAGTTTTTGTTAGATATTGTACTGAAGACAACTCAGTTCAAGAAGATTTTTTTAAATTTCTCCCAATGAAGGTCCAAACCAGAGGCAGAGACTATATTGATATTATTTGCAATTTCTTTGAACAGAACAATATAGATATAAGAAAATTAATTTCTGTATGCACCGTATTCTGTAGGCTCGAAAAATGGGTTTATTTCTCTGTTAAAAAAGAAATATGGTTTAGCAAATCTGATAACATTTCATTGCATTATTCACCAGGAAAACCTGGCTGCATGCATTAAATGTCCTGAAACAGACTCTGTGATGAAAACTGCCATAAGTACAGTGAATTACATCTGAGCAGGAGAACTGATCCACAGAAAATTCAAAAGCCTTTTGGAAGAAGAGGGCAGTCAATACAGCAATGTTCTTTTACATACTTCAGTTCGCTGGCTTAGCAGAGGCAAGGTGTTGGAAAAGTTTTTTTTCTTTGTGGCAAGAAATTATGCTGTATTTACAGCAAAACAATAAAATGTGCAGTGAATTGCAAGATGATGGATGGTGGTGTATTTTAGTACTTCTGTGTGACATTACAGATCAACTCAACTCGCTCAATTTAGATTTACAAGGTGACAATAAAATAATTTCACAGATGGCAAATAAAATATTTGCATTCGAAGAGAAGCTTAATGTGTATAAAGAAGAGATTCAGAACCAAATACTGCAAAAATTTCCAACAATGACTAAAGCTAAAAAGGAAGGTATTAATATTTCTTCAGATAACTGTATGAAGATTTCAAATTACTTAATGGCATTATCAGGAGAATTTAAAAATAGACTCAGTGATTTAAGGAAAATTAAAAGCATGTTGTTAATTCTCGAAAATCCTTGGCACTTAGATCCAACAGTCATATCAGAACTGGCAGGCATATTGGGATGTAGTTACGTACAGCTGTTTGATGAATTTATACAGTTCAAGAACAACGCACATTTGGAAGCTTTATTTACAGAAAAGAGGGTGGAAATGGATTATGCCGATTTTTGGAAAACTGTGCATGCACAATACAGAACTGTACAAAAATGTGCTCAAATTTTTCTCACATTTTTCGCGTCAATTTATCTTTGTGAATCGTCATACTCTAAAATGAAGTATGCAAAAAATGTATACAGAAACCGGTTCACTGATTATCATTTGGATGATGTCTTACGAGTAGCTTGCAGTAATTGTAAGCCTGATATAGAAAAGATTGTTAAAAAGTGTACACAATTTCAACGATCTCATTAGTCTTTGTGTAATAAATACATTAATTATGTAATTTACATAACCATAGTAGGAGAGTTAAAAGTTAAATCAAATGTTAGCAAACAAACTCTCATACACTGTCATTTATTTACTTTTGAAACATGAGAAAGTGAGTGTTAAAAGCTGTATTAAGTTCCCTAAACAAGATTTTTACTAAATTTTAATCCTTGGGTGTATCATAATTACACAGTAGTTGTGAATATGTATGTGTTTTATGTTATATTTGCTATATTATTCTACTTAATGCAATATTAAACATGACACTCCGTGAAATGTGTAAAATATAATTTTCCAATAATAATTGTATAGCATTACAATAACAGCTGACCGGTACTAGGTGCAAGCCCCCGTTTATCAGCACTGGAAGAAATTAAAATTTATCATTCCTCTTGTTACGTCGCCAAGAACCATAGTGGCAGTTCACAGTAACCACTAGTCTGGTCTGCCTTGCAAGATATTTAACAAAAACATAATTGCTTACAAATGACTGTCAAGAGGTTACAGCAGAGTTACAGATGGCAACTGAAATAAAGTGAACATTTTTTTAACAAAAACTAAGAAAATTTTAATTAACAACATTCGGCCATATTTCAAAAGTTAAGCTGTCAGAAACATACTCTTCTCTAATAATTATGTATTAAAATACATTTTCATGATAAAACAAATGGGTCTGGTTATTTCGCATTGTTATCTTGGCCTGTGATAATGTTGCGGCCCACTTGAAATAGCGCTTTCGAGAATGTGACCCGCAGACGAAAAAGGTTGAGTATGGCTGGTTTAAACTATGCACACAGAAATATGCTGTAGAATGAAAACTATAATGGAATTTCATTGATTAAACAAATTCCAATCATTCACATTTTAATAACATGAACTTCATTTAAACAGATATGACTATTTCTCTGCTGATCTGATTTGATTTAAAATATTAGGATGTTTTACTCGGGGAGACAGTGAGAAAGGAAGATTATAGTATAATTTATAAAAAAAAAGTTCTACATTATTATAGCTAGTCCTTATTCATTTATTTATTTTACACATTTATTTATTTATTTTATTAACTCCACATCAAGTTGATTTTTCTCTTTAGAATTTGTATTTGAATTAAAATAACAGTCTCTCCATATTGAGACTGTGGGCACAAAGGCAAAGAAGAGTATAATTTCAAGCTTAGAATGATATCTTACACTCTTTGAAGATTAGGAATTTTTTTCCAAAACCTTAAAGAATTATTTAAAAATTGGTGCTCACTAAATTTTTTTGTTCTTGTATGTAACTGTGAAGTAACTTTTCCAATTCCAGAATTAGTTACTTGTTCGCATCAGGCTGGATTCTTTTACCCTTTATATAATTGATGTACAATTAAATTTTTACATGAGAAGTTTTCAAGTTTAGGGGGCAAACCCCTTAAATAGCTCAATCTGTAATGCAAGCTATTACTCAATGGATTTCTGGCAGCATTTTGGAAAGGGTTATTCTCATTTTCTAAATGGTAATCCTAGTTCTCTAGAAATAGGTTTTTAACTTTCAATGGTTTACCTTCCAAGGGTTATGGGAACATAATTTCGCATAGATCGATGGCCTTCCAATTCATTAAACACGAAAAATTTTGTCAGCACCTGATGGCTCCGATTTTGTTCTCAATGTATATTTGGGGGAGGGAGTCAAGATACAAAAATGAGAGAGTCATTTTGCAATTATAATCAAGAAAATACCATTTATTCTTAGCATTTTGGGGAACATATGAGTTTCAAGTCCAAAACTTGATGTCTAGAGGGTTAAAAGTTAAGCAGTTTAAAAAATGAAAGACAACTAAAATCAAACACCTTTTAAATGGTTCAGTTCCAAATGTTTGCAGTGTTTTTGAAAATTCCTCCAAAACATTAATTTAATCTTTGAAAATGAGTATGGATGGTAACTTTTAATCTTACACAAATAATTCTCAAACTATAGTCTTTGTGGATATTCCAAACTACCGTATTTACACGAATCTAATGCACATCGTTTTTGGCCACGTGTAGTATTCAAAATTGGGGTGCGCATTAGATTCGATGGCCATTAGATTCGAGTGCAAAGTTCGCCGATGACGTCAACCAAATTTAAATCGTAACAATGGATTACTGTATTTCTCGACTACATTTACCGTTGACATGCTATTGCATAGAGGATACTAACTGCAGAGTACGTAATCACGAAATGGAGGGCAAACAGAGAAGAATGTCATATGATGCTACTTTCGAACGTAAAGTAATCCTTTATGCTGAAAAAAAATGGCAATAGAAAGGCAAGGAGAGAGTACAACGTAGCTGAGAGCAATGTTCGCTTGTGGCGGCAACAGAAATTGGCACTGTTTGCGACTAAAGTTAGTAGAAAGAAACTCACTGGCCCTCGCAAAGGAAGACACCCTAAAATTGAAGAAAACATTTTGGAATTTACACGTGAAAGGAGGAAGAATGGACAACCTGTGACTAGTGACACCATAACAAATAAAGCAAAAGAGGAGGCTGAAGTTCTTGGAATACCGAAACAAGAGTTTAAGGCTAGCGGTGGATGGGTGGATCGGTTTATGAAGTGTATGGGCTTATCTCTAAGATGCCATACAACAATATGCCAAAAGCTTCCTGCAGATTTTGAGGGAAAACTACTAACATTTCAGCGGTATGTCATCCCACTTTGGAAGGAAAAGAATTTTTCAATGGGGCAAATTGGCAACGCTGACAAGATGCCAATTTGGTTTGATACGCCTCGCAACTACACCATTAGGAGAAGGGGACTAAAGAAGTTATCATCAAAACTTCGGTATGTGAAAAACAACGCGTAACAGTGATGCTGGCAATAACGGGTGCAAACTTCCCCCTTTCTTAATCTTCAAACGGAAAACATGCCCAAAACCCCTAACAATGAAAAGCTGTTCCCAGATGATGTCCTGATTCGAAACCAAGAGAAGGGGTGGATGACGGAATCATTAATGCTTGATTGGCTCCGATATGTATGGGAACGCCGTCCCGGTGGACTCTCCAATCCACCATCATTGCTTTGTCTGGACGCATTTCGTGGTCATCTCACCGACGACATAAAAAAGAAGATGCACAGCCTAGGCAGTGATCTTGCTATCATTCCTTGAGGGATGACGTCTGTGTTACAACCCCTGGAAGTTAGTATAAATAAACCTTTTAAGGGGTACGTTCAGGCGGAGTACGAAAAATGGTTTTGTGAGCCAAACCGTGAATTGACCCCGACAGGAAATATTAAGCGTGCTGCACCGCACATTGTTGCACACTGGGTTTTTGCTGCCTGGAAAAGCATCGAAGCACCAATGATTGTGAAATCTTTCAAGAAATGCTGCATTTCAAATTCATTGAATGGCAGTGAAGATGACGTGCTCTGGAACGACGAGGATGACGATGATGATGATGAGGAAAGAAGAAAGGTATCTGCTTCTAATGAAGAGAGCTGCAAGGATTCCAGTGATGAAAACATTAGTGAATAAAGACGTTTACTATTAATCACTGATTGTAGAAACTGTTAGCTTGATAGAAATGTTATGATTTATTTCATGTTCATATTTTACGATAGGTACCGTATATACGGTAGTGGTAAATAACATGATTGTTTCACATAACTATAGCCCACTAATAGGTTAATTCAATGTTCTGCTACTTTATGTACAAATCCATTGTTGTAAAAAATATCGTATCTAAATTTAAATAACATTACCATACCATTGATTGATAGTTTATATACAAATCCATTTTTGTATAAAATAAGATTCAACAAATTCCTCATACCATTGATGGGCATTACATTCGCCGACAAACAATTTTTTTATCATTTAAAGTTTTAAAATGGGGATGCGCATTAAATTCGCATAAATACGGTATCTAATAAGCTGTTCCAGAGATTTCCGATTAAATTACATGTTCTGTTTTATATTTATATAATAGATTTAATACTTGAGAGCAAAATTTAGTAACAAAACATGTGTTTTATTCTTTGCACTAAAAACTAACTACAGAAACACAAAATGTTTTAGCATAAAATTGAAATACACAAATATAGCACAAAATACTTAATTGCAGGTCACTTTTAAAAATATTTCATTCAAGTCCAAATGTCATAAGTAATTAACATCAACATGTCATCTTTCATTAATAAAGTAGAACCTCTGTTAATTGAACTGGCTATCAATAATGATTCGTAAAATACAATAGTGTAAGAAAATGTTCAGCAAAGCTCTATTCATGAATTTTTATTAGCGATTTTTATTTTGGCTTTTCATTTTTCATCATGAGCCATTTAACTATGGGTCTATTCTGCATTCTAGCATAAAAAATGTGATTTACATGTGTTAAAAATGAAAGCAATGCTAACTGACAATTATTTAAAAAACATGATTCAAAGAATAAAAGAACTCAGAAAACAGAAAAACCAAATTTTCAGATTCTAAGTGGCAGAGAAACCATTTGTGGCATAGATCTGAAGCCCCCCCCTAAAAAAATGTAGTGGTGATGAAGATGATGATGAAACGAAAACTGTAAAAATTAGCCATGCTCAAGTCTTAGTTTGGTTTCATTTTGACTAAGGCAAAGCACAAGAAAGCTCCCTTTAAAGCAGGGCTGAATTATCCATTAAGCAATAAAATCATGTACTTGGGGCATCAAGGAAGGGAGGCACCTCAAAAAGGTCGTTCAATATTCAGGAAAGGGGCACCAAAAATTTCCCATTGCCGGTCTTACTATGGAACGCATGATGCAGCTGAACTAACACCAAAAGAGAGAGACGGAATGAAGTTGGCATAAATGTAGCATGAGGACCAAAATCTTTAAGTGCTTAGGTCCTCTAAAAGTGTTAATCTGGCTCTATTTTAAAGGGAATGACGCTTTTGTGGAACATGTCTTAAGGGAAACTGTCTCATACACATATCACTTGTAAAATTTCCATGCAGCCAATCTCTGCAGAGGCTCACACATTGTGAGTACTGGTATCATAATCCTGAGGTACCCTAGCCCTTCAAGAGATTATCCTCTCAGTGAGATGGAGATCACGATTCTGGAGCCCTAGTGATCTTTCCTCTATTCCTTTTCAACTCTCCTTATCAGTCATTTTTCCATTTCTTTCTTCCTTGTAGGTTTCCTTTTCAGAGGTTGGGGCTCGAGATGTTGTTACATCCCTTTGAGCTAGAAAGTTCCTCATGGGGAACTTTTTAGCTTGTTTGTTATGTGATCCATAAGAAGCATCCTGGTAGTTGACAGAAGGGGTACTCTTCCCAAAACACTGCTTTGGCCTCTGCTTCAGATTGGAATGGGAGGCACTTAGCTGTTGCTGCTACGGTCAGTTGGCTGGTCATTCATCCTTAGGGTTAATTTTAGTGTGTTTCATATGTCTGCCTATCAATAATCATATTTAATAGCAGAAACTGAATGACTTAATAGAGCAGCTGCCTAAACCCTTATTCTCCTTGGTGATTTCAGTGGCCACAGTCTTCCTAGGGAAAGTAGAGATAAAAACTCACATGGTAGGCAAAGTGAACAAAGGATGATCTCTTTGCTTCCTTAATCGTGTGAGCAAGCTTACTTCCACCAGCCTACGAGGGCATTTCATAGGATTGACCTCGCCATCTGTAGAAAACTGAGTGTTAAAGTTATATGCGGGTATTGCTGTCAGTATAACTCCAAGTGTTTAATGTTTCTAACTTCGAAATTCTAAGTCTGGCAACTGGAGAGTGTATTCTTATGTTTTGAATTTCACGAGAAATTGTCTTCATATTCATAATTAGACGTTTAAAAATATAAGCGTTTTAATGATTGATGTTACAAAGAACATAAACAGTGTTGTGTCAATACTTTGTACATTATTTGAGTTTTGAGTATTAGGAATATCGATTTATAATTGAGTTTTGAAATTGGTATCCAACACCATCTGTTCACCATTTTTGTTGCTTCCATTTTGCAAATGAAATGTCAGAAATGATCTATATGACAGTGATAATTTTCCTATTTTGATTAATTTTACAAATAGAGATATAATGCTCTCTTGTAAGCCTCCATGCTTCATCCTTGACAAATCAGACTAGGATCTTTTCTCCATCTGCTCAGAAGTCATTGAAACCACGGAAAATGATGTTCCAATAGAACAAGCAGTGGAAGCCATCACTGAGGTATTATGCAGGCAGCTAAATATTTTATTTCCAATGTCATCCACAAGATTTTCGAAATATTTCCAACCATGGTGAAACCGAGAGTGCAAAGGCAATTCAATAGCAACGGAGGAAAACTTGGGAAAATTTTAGCTGTTACCCCAGCTTGGCAAATCTTATTGCCTTCAAGAAAGGCATGGAGATATAGTACTTTGTGTGATCTTCATGCTACTGGCTTGCACAGCATGATCTTCATGCTACTGGCTTGCACAGCAACCTATCCATTTTCATACAGAATTTTTTTAAGGCTACAAATTTTCAAGTAAGGATTGGTTGTTTGGTATCAAGATATATTTTGTCAAGAAGGTGTGCCTTGTACACTTTAGTATTGCACTATTTAGTTTAGTATTACACTTCAGTATTACATTTTTTAGTTTAAAGATAAATTCTGTCCTAAAAGAACTTCCTTCAACTGTTTCAGGGCCATTATATGTTGATGACCTCCAGATTAGTTGTCAAAGTGCTGACAAGAGATATGTGGAAAGACACGTGCAGATTGCTTTTAACACAACCCAAAAATGGTCAGACAGGCATGGGTTTTCACAACAGAAGACATTTTGAGTTCATTTTTGAGGGGGAAAAAACCATAATTCTCATCTTGAGCCTGAACTTCATCTACATGAGTCATAACTTCATGAGTACATCATCTTGGATTTTATAGTTCAGTGGTCTTTAAATTTCTGTTTGGTAATAACTTGTGATAGTCGTGTGAAGTGGTTTAAACATATCTAACATATGTGTTTAGCACATACAGCCTTTTAGGTATGCACCTGAAAATCCACTATCACCAATGCAGCCAGCCTGCTCACCAAGATCTCAATCCAGGCTAAATTGCTTAGCCATTAGTAGGAACTAAAGCTTTCAGCAAAGCTAAAGCTTTTTGATATATAAAGCTATCCTTGATGCTTCTTCAAATGAATTTTTGTTGATTAAAAATTAGCATGATAATAGTGTGACAGCTGATAAAGTTGAACTTACACACACACACAAACAAAAAAAAAAAAAAAAAAAAAAAAAAAAAAAAAAAGATTACCTTTTAAAAAAATTCCTATTAACATTTAAGAAGTCAGACAAAATTTCATATTTTCCACAAATTTAATGGAGTTTATTTATTCCAATATTTTCACAAGTATTTTTGTCACAAAATAAAAATTTGCATGGGCTATTTATTTTAAAGGTATTTTCTCCCTTCTTTCTGCATGCCTTCATGGTGTAACGGTTAGCACACTCTCGATGCGTATTCGAGTCCCGACGAGGACATTGCTCATTTTTTAAATTTCCTGCATGAAAACAACCTAATGTTTGTACAGTGGAGCCTGAACTAAAAAAGGTGGTGGATGATGATTCTCCAACACCAGGATTTGGCGATTGTGTCCTCTAATCCCCAGTCACCCTTTAAAAGGGGAAATATATTCTCCATCCTTTCTGCATGTCTTCATGGTGTAACAGTTAGCACACTTGGCGCATATTCGTGAGGACCAGGTTCGAGTCCCAGCAAGGGCATTGCTTTTTTTCATGTCTCCTGCTTCGAAATAACCTAATGACGCTACATGTTAATTAAAAGAAACAGGTTTCATCAAATAATAAAGGGAAGGGTTAAAATATTAATAATTGTATTCTTTTTTTAGAACTTCAAAATAAACAACTTCAGCAACTTCGCTGGAAGAAAAGTTGACATGGTTCAAAATTTAATGGGAACTAACTATATTTCCAACTATCCAATGTGATTATAGTCCCAATTACTATCCAATGTGATTACGGTCTTAGACAATTGAAGTTCTACTATCTTTACTTAAGCTGTAACTGAAAATAAGCAAAATACTCGACTTCTAAGCTTGCTATTTATTAGACAAATCTCACAAGCTTATTTTTAATTAATTACATTATAAGATTGCCTTTGTTTTACATACATGCACTCTTGGTAAATGTGCATGGAAGTAGCCAGCCAGGCACTTCCCATGGTCAATAAAGATTAAGATTCCTAGGCTCTCCAGTTAATTCCTAGGCTCACAATGCAGTTATGGATGAGCTAGATTTTACAGTGGTGAAAAATAATTTTATTTTTTTTCTCATATAAACAAGGATACTGAGCTTAAGAGATATCTAAAAGACATGCTTCCTCTATTGTTTTCTTATGTCTGACAACCCCGATACACTATTGCATTTGCACAATATTCAAATATGAAAGTCAACTCTGTACCACGAAATAGATAAAAAATTAAAAATGACATTTAAAAAGTTATTTTAAATTCCTTGAATGACAAATGATGAAGAGAGGTAGGGTCATATTAAGACTTTTAGATGCTCTGAACACTTGAAAGATTTTGGTGCCGCCACATACATTTACTGCTATCACCCATTTCTTTTTCCTCTGTTTTGGTTCAGGTGCACCATTTCGCAGTAAAATCAGCAACGAAAATTTTCTGCAGTGCCCAATTCTTAACGACCTTTTTGTACAGATACTTTCCTTGATGCCTTAAGCACGCGCTTATTTTGCTTAACGGTTAATGCAGTTCTGGGGAGCGGATACTAACAGCAAGTGAAATAACAGCTAAAAATGATATCTACATACCAAAACATACCCTCCAGGTCCTTGACTTTTGACCGTGACCCCGAGCCATTGGTCATCTTTGATAACATCATCTTCAGGAGCTAAAATAATAATCAATTATGATTAATTGTTTAATTTTAAAGTACAAACGCTTCTCTCATAATCGAAACCTGTTAATCTTTACAGAATTAGAAGTTTTAAAAATTATTTGAAAGTTTTGAAAATATCTTTAAATATTTGATTTCTTAATCTCTGTTAAATAAAGCATTTTTAGTTGCATACACTGTTCAACAAAATTAGAGGATAATGCAATATATATATATAAGAACTAATATATAACCTAGGAATTTTCCCTAAGAACATGCGAAGTATGAAAACGATGGCATACTTTTCTTTTTATCAATATGAAGTATAATAAAATATATTGAAAGTTGAATATTTAGTTAAGAAAATTAGAGACGTACCAAAGTTCTGTCATACACAACAGTGTGATATTCTAGCAATGGAGTACACAACCTTGTAACTATAAACTTGAAACTTCCAGGATTCTGGACTCACCAGTGGCAGAGCAGTAAAAGTCACTCAATACTAGTAGTTCAATCTAGGTTCAATTCCAAACGAACAGGCTGTCCGCATGAGCATTTTCGTGTTTTTTCCATATGCAGCAAGGATATGCGCCATTCTAGCTCAGAAAGTCCTTTACTAGAGCACACTGCTCTAGTGCGTTACTTGAATTACCTTAGGCAGACAGCCCTCAAGTGTTTTGCATAAAAGCAAACCAAATCGAGGATTATGGAAAGTAAACCTACAATGATTTGCATGAATGTGTAAATGAAATACGCGAAACGGAACTACAGCATTGACATCTTAGCAGTGTAGATCAAAATTTCAGTTCGACATAACGAAAAGATAATGCAAATGAAGGGGGTGGGAGGCATAAGCTTATGAAGAACAAGCCCTCTCAAGAACACAAAACTATAGATGAAAACATCTTCTCACCAAATCTGTAAAAAGCGTTAAGTCTGTGGGAAGCATCAAATCTGTAGATAAAGGCATCTTCAGATGACCGAGAAAATGTAAAATACTACTGTGGTACACAAGGCATTTGACATAGGAGAGGGAAAAAAACGAAACATTCGAACATCATTATTATGGAATATTAATAGTATGAAAGACTATGGAAGCGTTTGTTGTTTTGTCCAAAAACTGCAGATACATGAATATTCAATCACAACATTATCCTCTGTCATACTGCATTAAATTGTCATTGAAATTTGGACCATAAAGAGGATTTCAGTTCATTCGCAGCTTCTTTACTCATGTGATCTCAATTACGCATATTACTGCTGCTACTACTACTACTACTATTATTACTAGCTGCCTAAAATATTTATTACAAAAAATAATATATATAATGATTTTATGGAGTGCATATTAATAATAACACAGATGAAAAACAGAGTTTATTACTTTGAAATTGCTTAATTTATTAATTATCAATAATAGGCAGATCAAATTTGAAAGAAAAATTAAATATCTTACGTTTGCGGAATGGCAACATACGTGCGCGCAGAAAACAAGAAAATATTATTTTGGGCAGTAGTAACACATTTCTTTTAAATCGTTGATTATTTGATAAATTTAAAAGACGAATATGCTAAGCTTTGCCGAGTGCAATGTATTTCTTTTAAATCACAGAATTTTACAACTAAATTTGAAACATAAAAATATCTTACACTTTGCCGAGTGGCAACACATTGCTTTTAAATCGCTGAGTTTGTTAATCAAAATTTCATTTAAGTTTGTATAAAACATAAAATAAAGAAAAAGCAAATACGGAATTCAAAATTGTCGGCTTTGAGAAGCATATATGAGTCTGGGTGGAAGACTGTGCATGTTCAAAATTTGGTGGCTGTAAGTTCTGCCGTTTTCGCAAACTGAAGAAAGACAGATTCTTCGTTGTTTAATAACAGTGATAAAGACTAATCAATAGCAAAAATTTCTTTAAATTTTAGCTGCTGAATTTAAACCAATTAAAAAACCGCTATTAAGACCACTGACCAATTAAAAGACCTTAAGACAATGTGGACGAATTTCAAAAAAACCTTTACACCTACACCGAAAAGGATTAGACTAGACAGTTTACTTCATTGCTGCAAAGAATGAAAGTTGCTTCTTCATCAACGTACAGTTACCTAAAATATTATTTTAAATATACATGAATTTGTTAACCTATATCAGATGCAATAATCTAATCATTTCTCTATTATTATTATTATTATTATTATTATCATTTAATTTCATATCCACAAAGAAATTTACTTGAGTACCACTGGCAAACAGATGACTTTCATGACATAAAACCATTCTGCGACAGTTATCCTTGAAATCTGACGTTGCTAAAAAATAAAAAAAGTACAGCTAAAACGCAAAACGTAAGATAAAAATAAATAAATAAAAAACTTACGTTCATTTTCGTTTTCGATGTCAATTTGTTGGCAGTCTTTAGGCAGCGTACTAATGGGGCATCTATATACAGCACCGGAATGATTTGTACCTGGTTGACTAGTGGACGCACGAGGTGAACCCACCAACAATCTGTAAGAGAAATTCTGAATGTAACTACAAAAAGCAAAAAGACTTCCGATGCACAAAATTCAAGAAAGCAAAGGCTTAAATTCAACGAAAATATAACTTTATATATAAATATAACTTCTGTGTACTTCATTACTTTTCAGATTACTTGGGTGAGATATTTCGCTATAATCTTTAGTTGATATTTCATAGTTTTCACTGTCACTAAATATATACAGACATTATCAACACAGTACTCTCAATAAATATCAATTTGAAGTAAAAAGCAACTTCATTACAGCAGTTCATACGGTTTATTAACTTCCATTTATTAAAAGAAAATCTCTGAAAATGATATGTATATGTAACAATTACAGTTAAAATTTTGTAAGCTGATAATCAAGAAGAGTTGGAACAGACAGATAACAGACTGACTAGAACATACGTCGCCCAGATGGTATAGTGGTTAGGGGAGCCTATTACGGTACCGAAGGGCCCGGGCTCGAATCTCGGAGAAGACATGGATGTTTGTAAATGTATAGTGTCGGTGCGACATGGCGGCACTTTAAATATGCGGCGAGCCGAAAGTCCTCTCGTGTGGATTGGTGGGAGAGGTGAGGGGTGGGAGACCCCTGGATTCCCCCCAGGGGTGCTCTCCCTCAAAATTGGGGGTCGAAAACAGAAGTTCAAGCTCTCTTCGGAGTAGGCTCTGGCAATCATTCTTCCATGTGGTAATGGACACGACAAGAACTAGAACATACAGCAAGCACCTAAGTTTGCCAACCAAATTAAAATAATCATTCAGATATTTGAGCAAATGGGCTGATTTTTCCAATGACGAAATAATAATTATGATTTTGCAAATGAAGGAATTTTATTTTCCCCCGCTTACTTCATTTTATTTTTACAAAGATTATATAATAATTGGTAAGAAAGAACACCTTTTATTTAATTAAAGCAATACGTATTTTTTCCGATAAAATTACGCACAGAGTTTACTTTATTACTCTTTTAAATACACACAACACATTTCTATTTAAACCAAAATTAAACAGTGGAATGATTTTTTTAAAATATTTCATTAGGCTCTAAAAACCAAACACGTGATGATATTTTTATTTTTACTGTAATGAAATAAACATAAAAATTATTATTAATTTGCTTTAAAAAACCATTATCTATTTCTACTGAACAAAAATTGAGAAATTATTTTTCTTTATTAAAGTAATAAAATTAAAGACATACAGGGATACTTCTTTAAGATGACCGCCTCCACAGAAGACCAAAATCGTCTTAACACATGAATGATCATCTTGCAGAAGTCAATTATATATGTTTTTCTTTATACATATTCCTTAGTATTCTGCAGCCCTCACTTTTTTTGCTTTACTAAGAGGAAAAGAGAGTTATGAAGAGGTAAGAGAATGGTTTAGGAGCCCATAACACCCCAGGCCCTAAACCCGGGACTTGTGGGCCATGGTAGTGATGTGGAGCTGATTTCACGACGTATTCCTAAATATTTTGTTCAATAAAACATATTGTGTGACACGTGGCGGTAATGCGTACCTTAAATTGCCTCTAGTGCGTTCAGAAGTTGTCCATTAATATAAAATGAGAAAAAATAATACCAGCAGAAAATATTTGAGCGTCCATTTTCATTCTTTAAATAACCGATTGAATACAGATTAAAAAACATACCCACACTTTTAAAGGTTAGGACATGAGTAGTGTGTTTAGTAGGTAAACAGTTGTGTCATTTTTATAAATGTTTACTATCACTTTTATTTTACAATGTGATTTTAAAAATTCTAAAAAAAAGGGACATATATAAAACGCCTCGACAGCATTTACTTTCATTTCAAATAACCCAATAACCAATTAAAAAAAAAAAAAAAAAATTCCAC
>KK121613.1:243618-263047 GCA_000611955.2 Stegodyphus mimosarum | reverse complement strand
ACTGGGCATAGGAAAAGGTAAAACGGTTACACCGGGAAATTATTACATCACATTTTAAATAATAAATACAATAACTATCACTAACATTTAATGCTTTTTTAGAATGAATACACTACATTAAAAAGCTACTCCCCCCCAAAAATTATGCCATCCCTTTGTTCTAGGCTGAAATTTTTCTCAGTGAAAAATATGACTTCTCGAAACTTAAAAGTGTATTGCATCGCTTCCACTCCGTTCAAAGAATAACGCTTTAACTTTTTATACAATGAAGCTGGGTACTATTTACTGTTCAATTCCTAGTGATTGAATCCTCCGAATTGTTTCTACACTTCACACTCTCTACTTCTTCCTCCGGATTGTTTGTACACTCAAGCTGAAAACTAACAGGAATTAAACATATTGCCGCTTGCAACGAAATAACATTCAGAAATGACCCTAGTAATGAGGATGCAAAGCTAAGGGCAATGTCCGAAGCAGTACTAGAGGTTAATATGCAGACCAAAGACAAGGTAATGCAATTACACAGTCCCCAGGAAAGACAAGATAAGGAACGATACATATCACGTAATCAATGCGTTTATTACATTCTGGTTTACTTAACTGGAAACAATTATACAAATTTTTTGTGTACATCTATGAGAATGCCATTTGTATCTCAGACTGGGTGTAGGTGATATTCTATATAATTCCACACATTCGAAAGCATCACTGGAGTAAGTAGACCTATTGTTTGCCCTCAAAATACAAACCCGAAAATCAGCAATATCTTTCCTTCACAGACCTCCACAAAAAGAAATCTAAAGGACTTAAATAGTTCAGCGAGCGCCGCAGAAAAAAATCTTGAATGTTGAGTCCATTCCGTGCTAGTCTTTCGATAAAACGAATCATTCTGAGTTCTTTCCAGCTATGCATGAAAAAACTCAATGCAATAATAAGCAAAATAATTTGGAATAGAGGTGTCGTTTTTTTCAGCACTTCTTTCCTCGAGACCCTAAAAAATACCCGCCAAAGAACTAACGATTAAAGAAACCAATAAGTAAACAATAGAAATCCGCATTACGTGAGTAAATTTGCAGGATTATCATTTCGAAGGTGAAACAGAACCTTCTTCAACAACGGAAGTGAATGTAATGAAAAATAAACATGTTGCGAAAAAGCAAAACTAATGAATCCCCCATTACTCATCACTGCTAAAACATCATATTTTCCGTCTCCTTGTAGCCAAAATTGTTCAGAAAGAAACTTAGATCTCCAGGAGGCGTTCCGCATCCATAAAAATTTTCGATTCAGGTTAATTCGTAATTCTAATTTCTATTTACTGGCAGCTTTTTCAAGAATTTTTTTTGGAGGGGAGGGGTAATAAATGGTGCCGATGCCTTCCTTTTCTAACATTTAACTAGAATATTTTGAAGAAAGATTTAGATGAAGAAATTCAGTCTTCGAAACTATAGTTTTACATATCTACTTACTCACATAATACCAATTCTGACTGCTTAGTATCAATTACTTTAGGGCAAAACAAATAATAAATATAAAGCTTCGCTTCAATCTCCCCACTCCTAGGACACAAGTGGGAAATGATTAGGCGGGATCGCGACTAACATTCATGCGATTAATGCGGTGCAATTATAACTAAGAGAAGGATGTAAATAACTTCATTTCAATATAGCTTTATTTAAGACTAAACATGCAGAATAACACATTTAGGATAACGATCACTACTGGAACGATACATAGAAGCTTTATTATATTTAAATTTTCGTGTTTTCCCGTTCTTTTTTATTGTAATTGCTATGCTTTAAACAAAGATTTTAATCTGGCTATCCCCATACACGAGTACTGATAATTAATTACTCTAGACAAATCAGCAACGCTACAAGTTTCCTCCCCTTCTCATCGGTCTTACATAATTTACGGAAAAAAAAAATTGGAACATATTTTTTGCATCGCAGTTTCGTTAAGTGCTTGAAGAGTATACATCAAAGGTACTACACTATTTTTTAATTTTTTTTCCCTTTCCTTAATTTAGTTCTCCCTCTAAAAAATGAGGTGGGAGGGAGAAAATGCATTTATAAAAGAGAAGCCCTAAGCCACAGGCTTCTATTAAGAGCTCTTGGGCGCCAAATGATTAAGAAAGGTCATCGGGTGAAGACGTGCTCGAAGTGGCCCGCAAAATGAATGATTCCGCAAGTGGCTCGTGGCACCAATCGCAACCAAATTCTTTCTCGAACTTTTAAGATTTCTTCAAGTGCAAAAAACTCTTACTCTGAGACTTATCTGTTACACGGATAAACTTGTCACTAAGTACGCTTTATGACTGATTCTATCCGTAACCTTTTATAATAGTGCGTCGCTCAATCTCCTTAGGTTTCAGTCGTGTTTCACTGGGTACTCGCATGAAATACCTTTCTCTAAGAAACTTCTAAAACGTTAACTTCTTTAAATGCGTACAGACTTTATGGAATATCTTTTTTACAAAAGATAATACTTAAATCATTTTTTTATAAACAAAACGCATGTTTTCGTAACGAACTTTCGTTCTGAAAGATGTTTCAGACAACTAACTCGGCGAAAAGTTGCAGACTGTACATTTTTCAACCTATCAGCTATTAGCGTCGAAAAAAAGGACCTCAATGGAAATTCTTTGTAGTAGTCTGCGTTCGTAATGCAGTACTAGTTTTCTTTCGGTAGCACTATCCGCAGTGAAAGGTTACATTTCCTCCACTTATGAAAACAATATTTGATGAAATATTTTATTCAGATATTATAGTTAGTATTTCAAAATCAATCGCTTCAATGAATAGAACAATGATTGAAATAATGAACAGAAATGCGATCCCTTCCCCCAAAAAAGTCTACAGCTAAGTGTTTAAAGGAAAGACAAAAATTTTGCACGTATTAAACAAATTAAGACAGCCCTGAAAACAGGAAGTGAAATTTATTAAGTGTAAAACTGGCGTTTTATCTTAGAGTAGCCGTTATATATATATAACAACATCTGCAAAGAAATACAATTTGAAAGCTAAATTAACGAAGGTGGAGGGGGGGGCTTAGAACTTACCTCGCATTTATTTAAATGCCAGTTAAGATACATTAGCCTCTTCAACGCTGTTCGAAATGGTAGAAAAAGATAGAAATTATAAGTAAATATACAGGCTGACTTAGCAAGGCATTCGCATTTTAGCCGGATAATCTATCACAAGTAGTGCAATGCGATTGTATGCGTGTGTATGAGACAGAGCAGTGGAGACATACATTTCACAGAATTCCTTTTTATCTCCCTTTCTTCGGTTAAAACTACTCTTAAGTATATTTTGATCTGTTATTTCTTCAGTTATAAAGCTCAAATTTAATCGTATATCGCATTACGTTAAGGCCCGCCAGTGCTGTTTTTGACCGTTTCCTTCCGTCCTCCTTACTTCTGATTCATAATACATTTTCTGGCCTTTAGGTTCTTTTATGCCACTCAGATACACTCTACTTTTTCGTAGAATCTCCCACATGCGCCACTTTCGATAGTTATCATGCTTCAGCAGTAGAATTTCAATTTTCATGCAAAACTTGACCTTAAACGCTGCTCTTAATTTCGATTTTTGATACAATTATGTCATGGATATTATACAATTATGTCATGGACGATAGGCGAGTATTCCGAAAATTAAATTGAAGTACTATGTACAAACTTCTGGAGTGCGACATTGTTAAATATCTATTCATTACTATGGCTTTGGATGGGAAATCATAGGAATACAACATTCAGTCATGTTATACAGGACTGAGTGTTATATAGAAAATCCTTTTAAAATTGCATCCATATATTCAAATGGAAACTTCGGAGACAACTTCCAGTTGTCAAGGTAACCCCAACTCTCTCACCTCCTGCGGAATAGATACAAAAAGAGGCACAAGAAGCCGCGTGGGGCGGTTACCCGGGCAACCGCAAATCCTCGCGTCAACCCCACGAAGTCGAAGAGATCCCTCAACAAGCTCAACGGGATCAGCAGACATCACCCCCCTTCCTCCACAGCTCTTCGAATGTCAGATCTTAATCTGTAAACAGCCTGCGAGGAGAGTTACGAATGGCGTTGGCACCTGCAAAGGACATTTACGGTGGAGAGAGACAGACAAATATATTTTAGGTTAGATCGTGACTGCAATATGCACGGAAATGTCCTATCGTGGATATATACCTTGCAGCCAGAGATAAATAGAATCTCTTTTAAGTCCTGCCTTGCAGCAGTGCTTCTCTTACTTTTGGAATAATTCACTAATGCAAATCCAATTTTGGCTTCAAACGATTTTCATTAATTACGTTAGTGATGTTGATATTTGTAGAAACTATTAGCAAGAATAGTTATAAATACTTCAAGGTTAAAGCTTATGCACCGTATTATTAAAAAGCTTATTTTTTTTTAATTATTTCAGTTTTTGTACAGTTAAACAATAAACTATTATAATATGAAAGAACAAAAAAAATAATAATAACAATAATAAAAATAATAATAATTTGCAGATATTTGAGAAAATTTCATCTGGGAATAAACATAAGAAGTATCTATAATTGTTTTTAAACCACCCACCTCCAGCTCCATTCAAGTTTTTATTCCTTACATATATATTGATAATGAATGAGACATGAAAACATCTTTCTTTTACAGTGTATCTTCCCTTATAACTTCTTTCTAACACTCCCGTTTACTTCCAGCACCCCCTAGATACATAAGTCTAGGGGGTGTTGTTACTTCCCGCTCGTAATTAACGTCCTTCATCCCTTCTTAACCGCATTTGCAACGCTACCATCGTGGATAGACCTTGCAAAAATTTTTCTCTACACTTTTTTAATTTATGTAATAATTACATAAGAACTGACTGCAATTTTAAGGTTAAAAGAAAGTATATACATAAAGATGGTGTATAAAGATGTAGTTGTAGTCACAAACTAATTTAATATTTCTTTATTCTCGCTGACAAATATTTTTGATACATCAGTAACGTTGTATTTCCAGTAAGACTGTTTCCCAAATATAGAGAAGCCGAGAAGAGAATTGCAAGACTTCGGCGGAATGCAAACTCTCCAGGGAATTTGTAACATGGAGAAGACCCAGCGCGGGTTAACAGCAGTAAGAGGCGATCTTGAATGAATTTTACATCTTTAGGACGCTGCAATAAGAAAAGCAGCAAAAGCTTTCTAGCTAGACAGAGCTGAAAGCGAATGCGACTTGTCTAAAATGAAAGTTAAATGCAAAATGATTTAGTTTCGGTTTAGATTTATCCCTATTTGCGAATTATAAGTTTCGATTCCCTAACTGGAAATCATTACCGACTTAAATGTTATGCAAACATATGCGTCGTGAACGTTATGCAAGAATCATATGACATGGTTTAATTTTAAAATGACGCAGTTTATACCGATTTTTAATAAGAAGTTACTCTTTCCAGGCCAGAAAGAGGAAATAAACGAATTAAAACGGGCAGTTAAGGAATTATTACAAATTATAGACAAAATTTTGATTTACATGCTTTTATGTTATACACACACACGCGTTTTGGACACACTGTTTAACTAGGAACTGCGAATTAATGTGATCTGCAAGTTTCAAATTTTGTATTTTCAGCTACAAATTATATGCAAATATTATACAAGATAAAAAATCTTTACGTCACTGCTGTTAAAATTACGCTAAGGGAAAAAAATAATCGCAATAAAACCACACAGTCTGAAAACTTCATTTCATCTCGAAGAAAAATTTACCGTTAAAAAACTGATAAACAAATAAAAAAAGCATGTAATTAAAAGAGTATGTAATTAAAAAAATATGAAATTAAAAAAGTATGAAAAAGCCAAAAAGTGTTTCGCTTTTGTTCTTAAATAAAAAATAATACGTACCGATGAGCGAAAATAAAACTCAACTAAAAAAGAATTTCAGTTTTAAAAGCTGTGTCTGATTCTGTATTTCGTTTTTGAACATAAAATGGCATAAACAGAAATATATTTTGGAGAAAAATTCTTCATGAAATAATTATTTTGTGCATCTAACCACGTTTTAAAAAAACTATTTTAAATGCTAACATTAATAATTAATATATCAATTTAAAGGTAATTTCACAGATAATTTCGAAAATTTTTCTAATTTAAAATGGCATTATTATAAATGTTATGCGTCAGAAAATGGAAAGAAACTGTTAATTTAATATAAATACTCTTTTTATAATTCTTGTGTAAACTACATATAACTTCTAAATTCAAAAGAAAATAATAATAAAAAAAATACAAAATATCAAACATTTTATTTTTAAATTTTGAACTTGTTTCAAGTTACATAGCTTATTCATATTTAACTGGAGAAGTTCTGTTTTTAACAATCAAAGGATATCGCGTGGACATCATAAATTTTTGTTGGTCATTTATTGGAATTAGATGACACCAGTATGAAATTACAGTTTCAGTTATCTTCACTTTATTCTTTACACTGACTTTCTATTTTAATAATATCATCCAAATCTTTTCAGTCGTACTGAGATCTCGCGGTAGGATACACCATACGATTTTTAAACTGATTAAAAAAAAAGTCATCTGTTTAGTGTTGGGGTTCGATGGCACGGTGTGTTACCATCCATCCTCAAAGATGTAAACATTGTTTTGAAACATGTTAATAGCTAAGGAAGTATTTTATTTTTCACACTCACTGACCGCATTCATTTTTGCTTCAGTGTAAAAGGAAGTATTGTTTTTATTGTTTTAAGTTTGCACTGTTATCGAAAAATTTCGGGTATCATATTTTCAACGTAAATATCCCTTTTGACCGTTCCCGAATACATTTGGACGACTATTTTGCGTGACCTCTGTACATACGGATAGAATAACGGATTCTTTTTTTCCAAAAACTGATTGTAAAACGCTTTCATAACGCCCGTTAATATCAGATTATTATTGTTCTAAAAAGAATATTTAATACACCGTACGAGGACTCGCGTAGAGTCTACCTCAGATTTTCCTTTCTATGAAATGAAGTCCACTGCATTTGCAGATTACAGCCCTATAACGCAACTTTTCTCAAACTATTTTTAGTGGGGACCATTTTGGTAAATTAGAATTTAAAAATTTTGGTAAATTTAGAATGATCTGCGGACCACCTTTCCGTTCTCCCCTTTGAAAGCAATTTTTTTTAGCATACCTTGTTACCAGTATATTTTTAAAATGTAATTCATTAAAATTCATTTTTTCCGATGTCAATCGATTCAGTTTAAAGAAGTAAAGTTATATTTACTTTTAATAATTCAAAGCTATTAGAGTTTAGGTAATCTTTATCTTATTAACTTAAAATTAACTAAATGTTGGTACCCACATTAATGACACGGATAAGCCAGCCGATTCTTTGACGGCTGTTCTGTTTGCATGCATGATGGTAAGCCTAAGATCGTCACATACATCAAGTCGATTTCTGTCCTTTGTTTTTATTTGAGTTAGTGATGAAAATCCTTTCTTATACTGATACACAGACATAATTTTAAAACACATTTGCTTAGTCCATTACACTCCGTCTTCTCAAGTAATGAGGTCCGAAAATTAAAACCCTACCTTCTACAGGGAATTTCATTTCTAAAGGAAAGGATCAAGAACCCATGAAAATTCTTTATATTTGCTACTTGAAAAATAAGTTTCAAATTGTAACCTCAGAGTTTCGCGATACGAACGTGAGTCATAACCCCCAAACGAAGTTTCTTTTTACACCTTTTTAATTTCTCACAGCCAATGAGAATAGTCAAAGAATTACCTTGTAGACAGACGTAGCTCGTTCATTTTTGGGAATATATTGAATTTTGAATTTATTGAGTTTTGAGAAAGACATGTCAAGTGTATGTACTTAAGCCAAGCGTCATTAGCAAGAAATGATGTAAAATTTGATATAATTTCGTTCACAAATAGCATGACATTTTTACAAATGTACGAGGACCACAAAAACAAAATTCGATGACAACAGTTTGGAAAACGCTGTTATAATGTAATAGCAGTAGGATGATTTAATGTTGCTGTAGTACCTGCTTAAAAGCAATATATTTTAAATCTTTTTATCAAGACTTTTTTCGTCTGAAGCAAAATACAGTCAAATATTTTCTAGTAAGCGTAGCGATTGGAATACTATCTCCTTTTTTTCTTATTTTGAATTTTATTCAAGTGGTAAAAAATTTGTTTCACTATTTTGAGTATTTGTAAATACATCATTTTACATCCTTTCCCCCCTCCGACATGAAACTGCTTTTAAAACTGATATTCTTTCTTAAATTTAGTTTTAATTTTATTTAACTGTGAACATTTAGTCTTATAAGCTCGCTATTAAAATTTCTAAAATTTAAATTATTTTTAATTAAATAAGCAAAAAATATCCGTTAAATTTTAAAGTTAATTTTTTTTTCAAATTTAAAAATGCTGGAATATTTCTGAAATTAAGATATTTTGATTAAATGATTTGATTCTACTTTCTTTTCCATTGCTGATTTTTTAAGCCCTTAAAATGCTTTAGAAATCATCCATTACATAAACTACAAAGCTAAAAACTATTTTTATCACCGATTTCGATTACTTGCTCTCCATTTGAATAAATCCACAGCTGCGATATAAACTGTGGAAAGAATCATCACTTGTTTACAGGAACTGCCATCAATGTTTATTTTCCAGCTATCTTTTTTCACCATTCAGATCATTAATTACAAGAATTTTCTTCTTACTCGGATGACCAAAGGTCTAGTTGTCGCAACCTTGATTAAGAAAAAATGCCTATTTTCTTTTCCTTTTCTTGTAATTGTTTCTTACATGGGAACTCGGTTAGTACCACTTTATACTACATGTATATTTAACCTCTGAAGTACGTTAACTTGATTCGCTCTTCTATGCGGGTTTCTTTTTTTTTTTTTAATTTAAAGATTTGAACATAAACCTAGAAATATAAATTCAAAATAAAAGTAATTAAAAGTAAATTAAAAAGTCCATGACTTGCACTAAAGCTGCAAAGTAATAAACCAATAATTCATAGTAATTTATTCTTTAAGGAGATACAGATAGTAGAAGAAGATATAGAAGTATAAGAAATATTCTTATTCTATAAGGCATTTCTCCCGCCTTCTTCGCATGCTTCGTGGTTGTGGTTTAGTGGTCAGACGCGTAACCGAGAGGTCCGTGATTCGATTCCCGGCGAAGGCGTTGCTCATTTTTCTTGTTTGCTGCTTCGAAATAACCTAATGACTCTACAATTCTTTAAAAACACATAGAAGTATAAGAAAACTTTTCATATACTATCTCCAAGGAACAGAAATTCAATTTAAAACCATGAATGAAAAAAATTTTAAATTAGTATTTTCAAGACCTTCTTGCTTTGAAAACATAGAAATCTGCTAAAAAAAATCTTTAATCGCAAAAATACCAAAATCAAAAGTAAAGCTTTTAAGCATTGAAAAAGTAGCTATTGTTAATGACCGCAGATTAATCGCCTTATCAAGGGAAGAAGCCTATCAACTATCGATTAACAACAACTAAAATACGAGAGAGTGTTTCATCTTACTTCCAAGTAAGCATCAAATTATTTGCTAGATCCAAACCATAAGTCACAATTAATACTCAATCAAAATAAAGACATAGTGCATTTAAGCCAAAAGAATCTTGTTAAACAAAATAAATAGCAGATAATCTTTAAAATTAAATTTTCTCATTAAGAATACAATTAAACTGAACAGAATGCTTACTTTAGATACTGGTGGAAGCACTGCCTGCTTGAGAGTTTTATCCCGTTATATTACCTGAATATGAGCCAGTTTTGTATCAAAAAATCCTCTACGAAAGTATCGCGTTCTTCCCACTGATAGAACTTCCGTGCTTGGCCACAATCGATTAAACAAACAAATAATAAAATAATATCACTTGCGTAGGTTATTAAAAATACTGGATATAATTTAGTGCACGAAGAAGTGCATTTTTCTCTTAAATCATTCAAGTTTGTTAAACAATGCAATTAATATACTTCGAAAAAAAAAATACTTTAAGTTTGGCGCAATGGCAAAAATCGTCAAACCGCGTAGATGATAAATACATGACAACATAACGCAACTTAATGGTCCAAATATTTTTAAAAACTCTTTTTAAAGCCTTTTCTAGTTTTAGAAATGGTATAAAAAATATCCAGGTGAAACAAACAAAAATAACGATATCACGTACGAACTGGGAATTCAGTGATTGCGCAATCGAGGGATAAGAGGTCGTGACAGTCAAGACATAGACGATATACAGCTTAAGGTACATGAGACAGCAGAAAATCATTTGAATCACCAACGCCCTCTGTCCGCGCTACCCAATGCAGAAAATCGAGATTGTAGATGTAAAAACATATATACTAAGGATCACTCGTAGGTAGAAGTTTTCGTGATTTGCTCCATGTATACCACGAATACGAGCCGGTTTCCTTTAGCAATCCTTCACGAAGATACCTCTACTCTCAGCAACATTAGCCATTGACTGCTTTGTTATAATTCGAATTATTGTAATCCAGTTTTTTAATCTGTTAAGCAATCACTTTAAAAATAAATCTCATTTTATTGTTGATAAAATATTTTTAAATGAATAATTTCAAATTCAAGCGCTTTTAAAAGTCTAAATTTCCAGCGATAATAGAAGAATTTGGAAGTAATTACGAAAACAAGCTAAAATCAAAAGCTGAGCTTACTTTTGTTAGAATTCACTTCTAAACTCAAGTAAACACAGTAAAGTGTTTTCCACATTTTAAAAATTAAACAAGAGATTAAAGTCATTTACCTGCTTAAATATAAAATATATAAAACAATTATTATAAGTAACATAAAATACACACTTTTTTTTTCAACATTTAAAAACACATCAGGAACATGTTAACGTATTAGTTAGCTGAATTAAGATGCATCATTCGTTCTAACACAGAGATTCAGACTTACTAATTTTTTATTTACAGTTCTTGCCCTTCGTACTTCAAGCACTTTTATTTTGACTTATGTTTTAAATTTTTGCATGCAATACTGTCAAAAAATTATTAGTTCATGCGTTTCACACGAGCATAAATATTTCAACACGAGTAACAGAATACGGAACACATTCCCTGAAACTTTACTTTCGAAAATATGCTAGTGCTAACTCCCCGTCTTGGCGTACAGTTATTACCAGCCAGGACATGATGTCTTCATCAAGACACAAATTTGCAAATATTTTCACGAAATACATGCAAAGTTTGAAAAATATGTTCAAATTGTAACCTCAGAGTACTCATTACTTTCAAACTTCTCTTATAAATGTTAAACTATTCTTACAATGAGATAATTTTAATGGAATTTTATGTTCGAATTCCCGCATTTAATTCTGTAGCAAAATCCAAACTAGACAATTACCCGATATTTTGTTGAGCTTCGGGAATATGAGAAGCCAATTCCAGAGGTCGCCCTCCGCTGTCTGTCACTGCAGACAAACACGTTCGATATCAAGCGATCCTTTTTTCAAAACGTGCAACTAAATGAAGGAAATCTGTGCATGGCCGGATTAATGCATAAAAACATCTTAAATTAAATAGTATTGACCTAAGATAAAGGAGGTGTTGAACACGTTTCAAGAACTTGATTAAAAAATTTTTAATATAATTTTATTTAGTAGCATATTACTAGCTTCCGTTAATTGCTTTGTTTCTAATATACAATCCCCTTCCGAAATGTCCATGTAAATCTTTGACCACAAAATTGTTAGTGTACATAAATCCTAGGCCACCGACATTCACGAATTTTTCGTTTTTCCTCCGCGATAAAATTTCTCTAGCAATGGCATACTTAATTCAGCAACACTGCGGCATTTTGTGATAATTTGTTTCAGCCTCTATCTCGGTTCAGTGTTTAAAAAGATATCTGGAGCAACATATAAAATCTGAAGTGGCATACCGCAGCATTCACGACAAAATAACACGCGAAAGCTTTACTTTTCTCCCGACTTCTGTTTTAGATAAATAAGGCAAAGTGAGTGACGATGTAATTCCAAGAAGATCATACGTCCTTATAAAGCTAAAACGCAAACTCGAGCTCATATTATCGTATTTTCACACGGTATATTGCAAAAGAAGCCATCTCCAATCCACAATGATCTCAAACGCCGTAAAAATTCCGCAGTCTGGGAGAAAAGAAAACTCCATCAAGGACCTTGACCTCGCGAGGTTAAATGTTGCTGATAGAACTTCCGGACAAACGAATACGACCCAATTGAGGCGAGACGACTATGATGATCGTGATAATGACAACTCGCAGGAAATGAATCATTTCATGGTTATTGCGCCCCACAGCCCCCCTAAGAAGTGAAGATTATCACATGCACAGAAAAAAAAAAAGAAGGAATCATTTCATAGTTATTGCGCCCCACAGCCCCCCTAAGAAGTGAAGATTATCACATGCACAGAAAAAAAAAAGAAGGGGGAGCATTTTATAGTGGATAAAAATTTCTCGGGAGAAAAGGAAGAACTGGAGCAGCAAGAACGGACTGAGACTTGGAGAGAAACCAGAGTGGATATCTTCTCCAGAACCTGGATCAGCATCAAAACTTCGCACGAGACATTACCACATTTTTTTTTTTTTTTTTTGTTACGTGCGTAGGGGTTTTCGTAATGGATAGAATGCGCGCAGAACCGATGATAGTTTGATAAAATTCATTTTCCCAAAAGAAACACTTGGCAGGTTTGGAACTTCCCACCAAAATAGTCGTATAGATCTTCTAAGTATGACAAAGCACAATCAATAGTTACCACTTCAAACTAGAACGCTAAACGCAAGACAATATAAAACGCCTCAATGCGTAAGCTCGCGGAGTGATCCTCAATACTCTAAATACTCTGAGCTAAACTCTGAACTAAATTGAGAAATGATGCTTTCTCCGGTTTTATATGATTTTCCCCCGACCTGGAAGACATTTACAGTTACACAGAGTGGGACATAGTTACATAGGAATCGGACCGTTATAGTTACACAGGGATCGAGCAAAAAATTAATCGTCAAGTCTGGTAAGATTTTGGAGATAAAAATTAGTCGCCAAAACCATCGCCAGCTTGGGAGCGATTTACTTCAATGTTAAATGGACTGTAACTTAATTTTTTCGGTGAAGTTTCACGTTCTTGAGGCCTTTCATGTTACATGACACAAGATATACTACAATTTACACATAATATCATTATAATTATTGACATACACACAAAATTCCTAACAATATAATCATGTCGTTCCATTTAAGGTGGAAAGGGAGGAAAGAGACATTAAGAGTTTTAGCTAACCTAATTATTTTCAACGAATTATGGCTAACCATTGATGGCACTTCTGACGACATAATTTACATATACATACATATATATACGTGTGTGTTCAAAACCTGGAGAGACTGCTGTATAATTAGAAACATGACACTCGAAAGCTAGACTTGTAGGCAGACGTAGACGAACTCAGTATAATCTTAATTGCTGGACACGAGCTAATTATCGAAATCGTATTTTTCATTACACATGATCATGAGCACAATACTCACACCACAATTTTATAGAGTATCACATTTTAAATAACGGCGTAGTTAGCAGCACGATAAAGTACAATAAAAAAAATACCGTTCAACCGGTAACAGAGCTGTAAGCTAACTGCGCATTATCCAATGTGGCAGTCTGTTAGGAGAAAGGCTCTGGATTAGGTTAGAAAAGTTTCAGTTTACAAGAGTTACGTTATCAGCGTTCCGCAGGCCATGCAAGATGTGATGATCTAGAAATGACGCAATCCACAGAAGTTATGATTTTTAGGATAGAGAAGGAGAATTGGTTGAAGTTGATTTAAATGATAATTTTGAATTACATATTTTTTATCTTACTATATATATATATATATAATACTTCGAAGACTTTGCCATTAAAAACTGAAAAATATTTTTAAAAATTTAAAAAGTTAACAAACGTAAAATATTTTGTTTTCCTTTTTAAATAAAAATCAAAAATTAAATACAGTGAAACTTTTCCATGATGATTCCCGGTTACAGAAGATTTTGACCTTCTCTGGAGGCGACCAGCTTAGAAAAGAGGCATCCGATACCGATTTTTTTTTTTTTAATCTTTTTAGAGGTACTCATCTTAACGACGCGGTTCTCCGTACTTATATCACGCATTAGCAACATCAACACGCAACTGAAAAAGAAATTAACAGCTCTAGCTCTTGTTTCTGAATTGCATTTTGGTAACGTAAAATGATATTAACAGAAAATTAACAAAATATTAAAAAAATATTACAATTTAAAAAACTATATATATATCAATTTATTATAACACAAAAAGATTTGGAATCTACATATTACTGTTAAATTTCTATCATAATGATTAGATTTTATTTCTAACCCTGATAGCAGCACATTCTTAGCAAAGTTAAAAATTTTGCGTTCAACCTATTACGAGGATCTTAAAAACTTCTTTTATTTATGACACACATAGCATAAAATAACAGTCATTGCAAAAACTTCTTATGAATTCTGCGAAAAATTACTTCTAAAGTGAGTAACATTGATGCTGCACTTAGCAACGCACTTTTATTAGGTCAAAACCTTATTCGTCGTCTATTCGTAATAACGTCTATTAATATCGGAGAATGGTAACGCGCTAAAATCAGCTCTTTAGAATCGATCCTCTACAACAAGTTTCTTAAATCATTTGAACGAAATGCACTGCGTTTAAGATACAGAAACTGCATATTAAGATTTACATAACAATATTTCACGGCGTTTAAACGTGTGTCTGTTCTAAAAATGTCTAGAATGTCGAAAAATGTCTGTAAAATGTAAAAATGTCTTATGATATGAAACATCAGTCATGCTAAAAACACGTTACAAAATCTAGACTTTGAAGGCACTTAGCACATTGAGAGGATATTTACGATACATTTTCATCTTAATTAAACTTTATAAAAAAAATATCTACAAAAGGGGGAAAACAAATTAAAAACTAAACCATGAAACAAAGGCTATGATCACACTAAAAGCACGTAAAAATTAAAATCTACTGCAAATCACAAGTCATTCGTAGCTTTCAATGAACCATTTTAAATTCCAGAAAGATTTTTAAAAATGGTATTGACATATTTTCTTTACTTTCTGAAAAAGCTGCCAATTGTCTATAAGTCCGATTGGCAGATCTGTTTCGAATTACAAACTGGTTTGGAACACATTCAACAACAAGCCAACAAACAAGAAAAGCTATCGCTATTTTTGAATCAAAGAGTTCAACAACTCGAAAATAAATGAAAGATAAATGGAATAATTATATTCTTCCCTTTATCATATTAAAGTGGGATTAAAAAAAATGGGAATCAAAGATTTAAAAAAAATACAGAAAATCTTTTAGAAGAAAGCTGTTTACGATGCTAAATTGTAGAAATGACATTTTTATGTTATCACATGTTAATTTAGTAGAATATGCAGACGAATTAGGTTATGGGGGGGGGAGAAAAAAATAAATAAATAAAAAAAAAGCACAAGCTCACTTTCAGTCTTAAGCTGGTGGTCGTGATGAAAAGCTCATTGGGCTTATATTACCGTCTTTTTCTGAAAATAAGACATCCTCCGAAAATAAGCCCTATCGTGATTTTCGGAACATCTTCTAAAATAAGACATCCTCCGAAAATAAGCCCTATCGTGATTTTTGGAACTTTTTGTAAAATAAGACATCCCCCGCAAATAATCCCTAGTTAAAATAATGTGACAAAAAGAATTCGTTAAAAAATGCTGTTGATTTATTAAGTATAAGTAATAATATGTTTAGCTTTCCTAATACTCTTATTTCAGAGAAATGTTTGAAACAAAATATTCCGAGAAATTAATTGTTTACCTCTACAGTTCGTTTCAAATTAATTCTTGGAATTTATCTTAAAAATACAACATAAGGCAGCAGTCTACATTGAGCGACAGTGCAGGTATACAACGTTCATTCATTTCAGTCTTGTAAGTCTGATTATTTCCTCATACGTAATTTTATTTAAAAATAAAGTGAATAATTTTTAACCCCAGTTAAAATGAGTACAAAACGAAAGAGCTATTCCGTCGAGTACAAAAAGGGAATCGTGGAAGACTCCAGGGGTGTAAATCTTGTAGCATTCTGTAAAGAGAAGATGCTGGATCTCCGTATGGTTCGTAAATGGCGTGCAGACTACGATTACCTGTGTCAACTGGTGGACCAAGGAAATGAGAAAAAACGCAGAGTTGGATCAGGTCGGCAGCCGTTATTTTCTGAGTTGGAAGATTGCATCTGGGAATGGATTGCAGGCAGGAGAGCAATGGCTTTGGTTGTGCGCAGGGCTGATATTCAAAAATTTGCCCTTGAAACAGCAATTGAATTTGATATATCCACAGAAGAATTTAAAGCATCGTCACACTGGTTGGACAACTTCCTTAAACGATATGAACTGTCTCTAAGGAGATCAACAACATTGTTTAAGCTGGAAGACAATGAAGTTGTTAAGCGTGCACTTGCGTTTAAGCTTTTTGTTGATGGCATCGATTTTTCGAAATACCAACTCTCCAACATGATTGCTATGGATGAGACCGCGGTATTCCTAGGCCAAGGAGCTCAAACGACAGTTCACCACAAGGCTTCTTCGTCAATTTACGTTCCTTCTACCGGTTACGATAGTGCACGTGTTACCTGTATTTTGGCGATTCGTCTAGATGGCAAGAAAGTATCGCCATTTTTAATCACTAAAGGTAAAAAAGACCAGATTCAACGTGTTTCAGGAATTTATGTCATTGAAAGTGAAAAAGCCTGGTGCACCCAAGCAGTTATAAGAAAGTGGGTTGATTTTATGCTGCCACCACTGTTGAGGGGTCAGAATAGAGGTTTACTAGTTTGGGATTCAGCCAGTACTCACCGCGCTAAAGACATGAAAAACTTTCTTGCTGAGAGGAAGATTGATCAAATAATGATTCCGGCAGGAATGACTGGTTACCTCCAGACACTTGACATTGCAATAAACAAGCCATTCAAGGATCATTTGCGGATGGAAATCAATGAATATATTGAAAACAGAATGGTGAGAAATCATCGAGGTAATTTTGTAAACCGAGGCTTACAAGAAGTTGTGAATTGGGTAAAAAATTCATGGGACAAAATAACTGATAGTGATGTTTCCAATGCACTACGAACAGGCTACTTAGACAAGAATTATTCATTTAACGATAGCTATATCGCAAGACATGAGAGATTCGGACCAATGATTCAACAGGAAATGGATATGGAAGAAAATCAGAATATAATTCAGAATTTTATTTATGACGATGTTCCAGAAGAAGATGACATGACTGTAATTGAATAAATTTAAATGTCTGTATTCTGTGTAAAATAAATATTAAATAAAAAT
This sequence comes from Stegodyphus mimosarum, assembly GCA_000611955.2. Taxonomy (NCBI): domain Eukaryota; kingdom Metazoa; phylum Arthropoda; class Arachnida; order Araneae; family Eresidae; genus Stegodyphus; species Stegodyphus mimosarum. Next base: position 245,632 of record KK121613.1, on the reverse strand, counting down.
ATATAAATATACTTTTATTTTTACCCTTCCCCGAAAATAAGCCCTAGCGCGTATTTTGGACCAAAAAAGAAAGTAAGACAGTGTCTTATTTTCGGAAAAAGACGGTACTACACTTGTATTAAGTCTGACATTTGAAACACATTAACTCTCTCTCTCTATGTATATATAGATATAGACTCTCGTTACGATCATCGCATGAGAACATACATGAATATAAATACTCAGATGACTACAATTATACTAATTAATAAACAATTTGTCTTTCCCTTTTTTTAAAAGCATAAATATTCGGCGGTGGGGAAAACAAAGTTTAACAAGAAAATCAAAGTTTGCTGTATAAATAAATGGCTTAATAGTACTTCGATTTTACTCATTAAATATGTTTTCAGAATTACTATATACAACATTTTCATTCTTCATTACATTAACCCGAAAAAAGCTGTTTGAGGCATTATATAATTGCAGTCCGATAACCTGGCATCATAAGAAATCCCGAAAGAGCCCGATTACTGGTTTTTGCAGTATTGGAAATAAAATTTATAGTCAGAATGTACGAAAGAAGGCTAAATACCCTTTTATCAAGAACAGCATCAACTGCAATTTAATGAAAATTTGTTGTTTTTTTTTTACCTAAATTAATGTACCTAGTCCGCAGAAAAAAAAACCTATGTAGAAGAAAGAATGAATGTTAGAAATGAATTACTTGTGGTTATCAAACAACCTTCAAAATAAATAAAAAACACTATAACAATATCAAAAATCACGCGCACATTAAATTTAATATCAACAGAACAAGGAAATCACGAACTCATGTATCAACCGCAAAGATGTAAAACCAGTTCAAAAATTAAAGAACAAAAAAAGAACTCCACCCTTTTTTAATATAAACGTTTTTCCGAAAATACATAACGAAATTCATTAAAACAAAAATTTTATAGTTGCCCTTTTACTGTTTTACACAACATGTCATGGAAGCCTCTAGATTATGAATTTAATGATCTGGTGAAATGAAATAACGATATTATTACGAATTTCGTTCACAGATGATTTTAGTGCAATTATATGTAAAATTTTTGTATTTTTCTTTATAATTTTGACATTAAAATCTAGAGAAGTGAAGCATGCCGGAAAAATAAGAATACAGCGACAATATTAAACAGCGACGATAGTTAAACATTGAGTAAATGGCTGATTATATTGGCGAGATATCGTCCAGCTGGCAACGGTTTCAACGCCTAATTTTTGTCGCCAAATGTGGCAGGAATTCACCAAAAGCCGCCAAACTCGACTACCTTTGGCGACATTTTGGCTCGGTCCCGGTATAACTGTAATAAATATTGTAACTGAATAACTATAATTGATGTTTTGTGTATTCGGCTCTGATATGTATTCCAGTAATTTCGAGAATCTAAAACTACTAGAAATATCTCGGCGGCCAGACGAAAACCATATAAGACCGGAGAGAGCGTCTGCTGCCAGTTATAGTTGTTAGTTCAGCGTGAGTCGGAGTATTGAGATATCTCTGAGTTAACTTCGCTCATTAGATGCGCTGTGCCATGCGCTGTGTTCAATATCCTTAGTGGTTTCAAACTACTAAGTGTAACTACTGGCTTTACTTTGTGATAATGTGAAGAGTTGTACGAGTATTTTTGTGGAAAGTTTCAGAACTCTGAAGTGTTTCTCTTGATAAAATAAATTTTATCAACCTATCATCGGAACTGTGTGCATTCAATCTATTACAAAACTGTCCGCACGCAATAATATATTCATAGCCTGTCATCTTCCACAGTAGTGATTGACGGATTCCACAGTAGTGATATGATGCGGTGCGTGCACCAAATAGCGCTAACGAAATAATTCTTAATCGCATCATCTAGGTTCTGTTTATCCCTTCGGAACTTATAGGCATGCTAAAATCTGCATAAAAACAAAAACTGTGAGCAATTTGAGCACCTGATGAATTCAGTCGGACCATGATTTTATCTTAAAAAAAAAAAAAAAAAAAAAAAAAAAA
>KK121613.1:226660-240706 GCA_000611955.2 Stegodyphus mimosarum | reverse complement strand
GAGGCGGCAAAGGCAGATTATAACTTCATTTTTTATTTCAGCTTTTTGTGGCCACAATCAAGTTGGCACATTAAATGTGCCTATTCTAAAAAGCTTACATTTTAGCTTAATTTTCAGTAAAATATAAGGTAGTGCGAGGCCAAAGTGTTCAGGGTGAAACTGAGTTAGTTTTGGTTCTCAATGCATTTTGATTGGATAGTTAATAATGCTGTAAAATTATTATTGGTTGCTTGATTTTTAGTTCCATCTACATCACCAGAATTATGTAAGAGTCATATGGCATGGATTAATCTAGATATGACGCAGTGCAGAGAGAGGTTACTATTTTTAGAATTGAGAAGGGAAATTTAAGTTGCTAATTTAGTCTTTTACATATGCTTTATTTTTTTTACATATCTCCCACCCGCCTTCAAGGAGAAAAAGACGTAGCGACGGAGAAGCCTTTTTTAAAGGAAAAGCGTTAAAGCAAATGAAGAGAAATAATTTATTTTTGCTGTTTGTGTTTGTATTTGCAGCTCTTCACCCCCCCCCCTTGTGGATGATATACTTCTTTTAAAACAATCCTCGTATTCTTCTCGACCCAAAGGGCTACTATGTATACACCGAAATCACCTCTCACGACTGTGAATTTAATACCTTCAAAAAATCACATATGGAAGGCATATATTATCTATACTACAAACAAGAATCATAAGGCATTTATCAGTGTTTGTTCACCAATAATAACAAAATGCGAGTGTGATTGCCGACATAAATCGATACTAGTTCGATTTAGTTCGCTAAACCCTACTAAAACTGGTTCTGCTTTATGTTGTTCCCGTGCAGGCAGCTGTTGGAAATAGAAATAAACTCTCCAGAACAATATTCTAAGAATTTTATTATTGATCCATAGTTTCCCAGCAACTTTTTTATTCACAAGTATTAAAAAATTGCTTTCATAAATTATGAGAGTTTGAAGCCTCTTTTTGATAAATGTGATAGTCATAATTCTCCTGTCATTATAACGCCTTCGAAAGCTATGGCCCACTGGCCATTAACAACTAAAAGCCATCAAAGAACACTTTTCATAACAAAGAACACTTTTCATTTCGAAAAACGATAGATTTCGTGGCCTCATAGCAGTACTTCTGCCCATGGTTTTCCTTCGAAAAGGATTCCTATTCGACTTAAAATAAAGAACTACTATCTTAAGGGAAACGACATGCGCTTTCAACACGATATCAAGCTTTCCTCAGCTACATTTTAATATTGTTCGATCAAGTATAAGAGCAACTTCCATTAGCATTGTCAACTTGTCCATGAAGTGAAACGCACGCCTGACACGTGGGTGAAGGAATTCAAAAATGCACTTTTAATAACATTTTTACGTGTTCGATACGTGTTACGAACGTTACGTGTCCGATAACATCGATACTGCATTTCTTCAACGTAACTGTCACCAAATAATTTTTGTTATTAAGCAACAATGAAGGCCCCCAAAATCACAGAAAACGCTCCCTTGCAAAATACGCACATCCATCATCGTATTTGTTAAATGCTACTTGTGTTAGCGCTGACAGCTACGCAAAATATGTACAGCGAATTCTCTGTAAAAAGACATCCTCAGTTCGAGATGATTTTGGTTCTTTCAAGGACGATGTGCAATACCCATGCTTGACATGTTCGCAAAAATATGATGTTTTTAAGAAGTGTATATTGCTATACTTTAACATTTAGGAAGCACACTTTTTTGGTTTTTCTCACTTATAATATAAATATGAGCCAGTTTCCCTGACAAAAAAGTTCCCGCCCCCCTCCCCAAAAATACTTCCCTTCCCTTCGACATGTAGCTCGTGCATTAAACAACAAACAAACAAATTCTTTTTCACTACGATCTGTTCGTCCATCTTAAATAAAGCTGAAATTTAATTTCCATATAAGATAGATAGCCAGCGTATGAGAATATTATAGTCGACTACTTAAAAAAAAAAAAGAGAGAGAGAGAGAGACGTAAATACGTTAAATTGTGATATACACAGACGGACAAACAGCATAAATTCTTACGCAATTACATTAACATAAAATTTTTCGGTCACGGAAAACTATAAATGGGAACATTCATACAACTCGGGGATATTCAGCTCACTTTGTTGGAAGAAGTGTTTTATTGTATCAAGCGAAAAAATAATATTAAAAGAAATTAATTATATAGCTTTCAAGATAATTAATTATATCGTAGAATAAATAGCACATCTTTTATATACCCAACAAATAAAGTACGTAGATTAAGAAAATTGTTGTATTTTATGTATAAAAATGACAGTTAATTTCGAATCAAATAATAAAATTACATCTAGAGGGGCGCAACTCCCTGGGGGTCGATGAAACTTTTGAAGAATGGGTCGATTGTGGGTTCAGATAAATCATATAAAATAAATATACAGAAAAATGTAGAAAAATTATTTAATACATTTTAAAAATCAATAATATTTTTTTCCCTCTCTCTCCCAAAAAGTGCAATATAAAAAAGTAAAACGCTGGAACACGAGAAAACGCAACTAAAAATGAGATGAATTTGAAAACTTCATCAAAAGTATAATGTTCTGCTCCAATATATTGATAAGGCCTGCCTCGTAGAAATACTTACGTGCGGTATGGCTGATCTTGGTATTATGATGCAAGAACAGTTGACTGCATTGAAGGATGTTCAGGCACATGTCTAATTCAAAAGACAAGTGTAAAGAAAATTTTGAAATTTAAACGTCATCTGACAGAAATATTCCAAAATAAGATTGTTACCGAACCAACATTATTCACTTTTCCCTCTTCTTACCAAGTAGGCTTCAATTGATAAATAATTTACTACGAAAAACAAGAAACACGTTGAATATTTCTGAAAGAAGTGATTTCAGAATTAGGTTAACCAATTTTATACCAAATATTCAAAAAACTACAATAATACATCAAGCGTAGCCATCACAACAATTAAAATCGAACTGTAGTGTAATTAAAATCTGCGATTTTGCCTGTGAAAACTTCTTATAGTTGCAAAATTTAAAATAACAATAAAAAATAAATTTAATAAAACTTTTTTTTTTCAAAATTTCTGCCTATGTGCTTAGTCTTTATTGTTATCTGCCCGTGTGCTTAGTCTTTATTGTTATCTTTAAGTTGTTTATGTGCACTTATTTGTGTTATTATGATTATGTTGCATGCTGTAGACATTACAGAGAAAATGTACGGAGGTCGACGAAGAAAATCATTCTTTTAAAAAGGATCGATAAAGGATCTAAATAAAGTCCGCCGTATCTATTTCAATAAACATTCGACCTAGTTTTAAAGAAAGATTTATTAAATATCAACGAGAAAGCAATTCTAATCCAGAGAATCTAGCATCTAATCTACAAACAAGAAATCAATCGACTGTTTTTTCACTCTTGCAATATCTTTTTTTTTAAAAAAACAGAATTTCATTTAAATTAAATGCCGCGTCATCCATATCTTGGGTTGCCATTTAGCGAAGTCAAAAAAGTATCTATTCAGATCAGAATAACTTTAAAAGCTTCTTTTTTTTTGTATTTGTACTACTATAAAAACAAAATACAATGAAATATTTATGAAAATGTACGAATATAGTAATGTACAGTGAACCCAAAATTACGGTTAATCCGACAACACTATGTGTGTATGTGGAAAGGAAAGAATAATTCATTACAATTAACAGAAAAATACTGTTAACAATTGATCTGCATTTTCATGCAGTTTAATACGGAGAATAATTCTTTTTTATTTAAGTAAATTAAATCATCATTCAAAAGGAGAAAGAAGTTTAAAACAGAAAGACAGATGTTTTTGTTACATTACTCTCGCATTCGATTAGTAGTTAATGAGAAACAGAAGATTAATGGACGTAAATGCACTAATTCATTTTCACGACATAGCAATACATTTTAACCGCCGATTTAATAATCTTTATATTTTCTAGATTATATACAAATGAATTACTTATCATTGTGGATAAAAATTTGTAATATCGTCTGCTGTTGCTGCAATTATCTCACGCATTTTATTCTGTCCGCTCTCCCCCCCCTTCTCTTTTTTCCATTTCTCATCAAAATTTTTTGTTCTTACAGTTTGTGATTTTAATGTTTGCCTTTTTTTCCAAATAAAAAAAAATTAACTTTTTTTAAAACAAGGTTGGTTAATCCGACACCTGATTGCCCATGGTTAACTGGGAGATAACTGTATTTTAAAAATAATATTAAGTATATAGTTCAACAATAAAACTCTTTTAAAGAGGTTACCTGTGATTAACTCTTTTAAACTTCTTTACGAATATATCCAATATATCAACATCAGACAGCGAAATCTTTTCTAAAATTTTAATTAATTTAATTATTATTAATTTTTTTGAGTTTTTAAATTTAAATAATTAGTTTAGCAATACAAGATCCTTTTTCTTGAACAACTTGCATTGTTTTCAAAATCTCTAACGAATGAGATTCTGTATTCTTTTTCTCCTTCAATCGTTAAAACACATGATTCATGGTTCCTTCTGTTTTCAAAAATAGCCATTTAACACTAGACCTATCAATCAGATAAAATTCCTAACTTTCCTCTTTGATAGATATGGATAAACGTTGATCCTCCGTATTTAGAATTGTAATAACCATATTTTTATTTTAAAGAATAGTTTTGTGTAAGAAAGGACAATATACAAGTTTTTTTCCCCCTACTTTAGTTCAACAAAAGTTATACATTTAATAATTATCACACAATCAAAATAAAATATATGATGCTTTATCCTCGAGAAAAAATCTCGAACAAGAACTTCAAATAGCTAACAAAAAAGGTAACTGACCGCAATCACGATATACATTGTCAAGGAAAATGCAATGGACAGAGAGAGAACAGACATAATGTATCCAAGCCTGTTTAGTCTATTACTTACATAATTGCAAAATATGAACTTATATAATTTTTTTAGAATTTTTTAGATAATATTTTAGAATCCTTTAAAATTTTTCAGTTCAAAAGTTTTCGTATTTTGCAGTCCACATGTAGAGACATTAGGTAATTTCTTTGAAGCAGGAAAAGAGGTGAAAAATGAGCAACGCCTTCGCCGGGAATCGAATCTCTCGGTTACGCGTCGAGCATGCAGACCACTACACCACGAAGGCATGCGAAGAAGGCGGGAGAAATACCTCATAACCACCGTAAATACGATTTTCTTTCTGTTAATGTTCATAAGCCACATATTTGTAAATGATACGCAACGACACATTACTGAATTAAATAAAACGAATGTTTATGACATGTTTACCAATTCAAAATAAATTACCTTTCATTATACACTAGAGAAAATACCCATACATAATTATCTAAACTATCTAAATTAATACATTCTAAAAACATACATCTACTAGGCTAATATCTCTTATTGTATTATTCAAATTGCTGAAAAAATTAAAAATATGTACATAAAATTAGTGCAAAAATTTTAGATGGCATTAAAAGAATAATACGCAATCCAGACAGTTAAATCTCTATTCCGTAAATAATCATTATTTTGACATTTATTTTTCTTCTCAATTCCGAATATAAATTTCAATTTTGCTGCATAAAACTTTATTTCAGGTATTATAACAACACATTTTTTATTAATGTAACGGTATCTTTCAAATCAATATCTTCCTCATAATTTTTTGGTAATGCTGTATTTCTTCGATTCTAAGAGGTACCTCCTTCTCCTCATATAAATGCCTCTTAAAACGGGGGTACGTCCTAGAATCGGTATTATCGTTTGTTACTTTAGAATAGGCACTTCAAGATTGTAACAATCCTCCCCTCATTTACGATTATAACGCTTGCCGTTATCATAGCACAAACATTTCTAAAGAGAAAACTGAAAAAAAAAAAGTATGAACTGATATAATTCCATCATACGAGGTATATAAAACATATTTTCGGCAAGAAAAATGAAAATTACAGTAACTTTTTACTTGCTTTCTTTTCACGAGTGGTAATTTTTACTTCTTATTTACTATTCAAAACACGAATACTTGATTACTGAAGAAGACAGATTTGTACTTTTCAACATTTTCACGACTTTCTAGATAATTCGGAATCCTGATTTTAAAGTTTTATTTGATTTATTTTCTTTTGTTAGAATGTATTTGTTAATTGACTTAAAATCAAAGCAATATTAAATGTTATGTATTACTGATTTCAGTTGTGATTTAAATTGTTTTAAAGGTAATGATTTAACTTATTTGCTTCAGACTTAAAGTTTAATTTGTTTTAATTTTTGTAGTTGAACTTAAGTTTCTTTGGTTTGTTTAAAAGTAATTGTAGTCATTTAATTTGTTCTCTTGACAGTTTTGGTTAACGCTGATTTTAAGTTGCTTGAGTAATTAATTTTTTCTTCTTTACTTTTGGTTGGTTAATTATTTAAATTCTGTTTAGTTAATTATTTTTCTTAACCTTGGTTGTTAATGTTAAGCTCTTGATAAGTTGATCCTTAAGGTCAATCTTTTTAAAGTTTTGTTTACACAAGTTGGTGTTTAAAGTTTAATTTATGTTTTTTTTATGCCCCCTTTTCTGCTAAATTTGGGATCCATATTTTCTGACTTTGGTGGTCGTTTTGGTGTTGTGGAGAATATATAAAAATTTTCATACTTGATTATTGTATTTTAACTGAAGTAATTTTTATTTCTTACTATGGTGGTCGTGTTTGGTGTCGGAATAAACCCAAGAAAATTATCTGTGAAATTATTATATTTTTATTTAAGTACTTATCAGTATTGAAGTTAATTTGTTGTAAAATCTATAATTTACACTTATCCCTTCAAAACTTTCGATTTCAGTCCGTTGCCCTTCCAAAGAGATTTATAGCTTTGTTTTCGATTTCTTCGCCCGCTAGACGGTCATCTGTGAAACCTCTGTCAACATTAGTAAAAATTGCACCCTGCGGAGAGGCTAGTTTCTACATCACTAACTCTGCCGCAGGGTCAGGTTGGCGGGCTGTTTTTGCTTACTCGCAGGTTTTTCCTATGCTGGAATGGGACCCCTCGTCGAGGCTAGCAGCGATTCGCCGCCAAGTCATGGAGCTCTTTCTACCTGGGACTGCACCTTCCTGTGTGGTTTTTCCCTGGGGTTGCCGGGCTGTTGGCGGTTTTCCTACCATCAAAAATCGCCAATCAAGCGGTCTTGGCGTTTCGAGTAAAAAGGCTGGGGAGCTGACGGAGAGGACTGACGGGAGATTGAGATGCAGCCATTTTGACGGAAGGAGACGGAGCTGAAAGCGTCAGCGTTATCAGAGAAACATCGATGTCGGAAGAAATAGACGAGAGAAGGATACTAAGGAGGGCGACGAAAATGTCCAAACTTAACTAATATATATTTTTTTTTCTCTCCTTCTAGAAACCATATCTAAAATGTATCACTGTTTACATCACTACTACATCACTGTTTGGAATGACTAATTGTTTATCGCAGGGATGTTGGCCGAAGTTTGTCTTTCTACCATATCTACAATGTTAAATTTCCTGTTTGGATGGGTATGAGCCTACTTTTTATATTTTCCACCTCACCGCCACCATGTACAATTCTGTATTAATTCAAAGTATCTTAAATAAATGCTATATTTAATTTTAATTTCTTGTAATGTTTTCACTTTAATTTAGAACACTGGACCAGTCTTTATGTTATCACAACGCATTAAATTTAATTATTCTGTTGGAGCTCTTGGTCACTATTTACGATTGATTTGAACACCTATTATACCATATATATTGTGTTTATCATGTTGTCACAAACTTTACACATTCATGTTATTGAGAATTGTTTATCCAAATATTGACTTATCATTTGGTATTGAACTTAAAACCTATACACAAACTCTTAAGAATTAAAAGCTCCAACATAAATTATATAGTATTACTTGCGACGTATCAAATTTGACTCTTTTTAGACCATCAGCGGCCGAGCGGTAAATCCGCTGAACATTAGTAGTTCGGTCGGAGATTCGAATACCATGAACGGTCTGGCTGCATGGGCGTTTCCGTGGTTTTTGCCATATGTAACGCTTATAAGAGCCAATTTCCCTTTAAAAGTCCTCCATAAAAGCATCCCTCCCCTTAGGCAGAGAACCCTTGGCTGCCTTGCCGTAATCAATTAAACCAAACTTGATAATTTTTACAGACTCCAAGCACATAACTGATGAAAAACGTTTCAAACGCTACATTACGTATCTCGGCTACAGAATAATCGTTTGTGTGTCGCTTAGACCAAGTTTGTTAAGATTCAAACTTCTCTCCCCATAACCTTTTGTATATGGATTTACCTGTGTTGACTAAACCCATGCCAATGGCCCCTTCACTGATTCATGGAAGACTTAAAAAAGGCCCTCGATATCTTTTATACATTATTAAAAAAAACGAAAGCTAAGACAAAAGAAAAGAACACTTCTTGTTGCAAGAAAACGTAAAAGACCTTCAACGACGCGAAAAGGAAGGAAGCGCGAAAAAGACTGGTTGGAGCTTCATTTCCGGAGCGGAAAATGCGGACTTATCCGTTGTTGGAACTCCGACGATACATTGCCAGAAAGCAATGTTGGATTCAAGAGAGCGGCATCGTCTTTCTCCAGTTCATCACTTCAGACAACCATAATAAATAAATTAATAAAAAAGAGAGAGGGAACACCGATTTTACGAGTTTTGAGAAATGGGACCTCGGAGGGGAGGGAGAAAATTATAATCATTCGCAACGACGAGCAAACAGTGAAACGGAAGCATCATCAACTGAATGCTGAAAGAATGCTGATAGGATGGAACGAATCAGAGGCGTGGTGAGTTTCCAAGCTTCGTTGAAAAGAAATTATTCTCTCCCAACAGCAGTTTTTTCATGGATTATGAAAAAATGATGTTTTAATCTTGGGAGGTTTTATTCATTATTTATATAGTGATTAAATCTGCGATGTCTGAAAACCTAAAAAATTTTTCTTTTTGACAAAAGCAATATCAAACTCAAACTTGAAAGTAACAGCGCGTTTTTGTTAAGCTACAGAAATAAAAAAAATATTTTAAGATTAAAAAAAAAATTTTGGGGGGGGGACAAACATTACAGGCAGAAATTCACAACAATTGTTATATTTAAGAAACGTTTTAAAATTGGCTTTAGCTCACTTTAGCACAGAAAACTTAAAACATCTATACGAAACTCATGTTTAGGATATATCCATATAAATACTGCATATGATTATATACACTTTAAATCCTTGTAGAATTCTTGCCTCGGGAAAAACCAATATAAACATTACATATCATTATAAACAACATATATACTTGTGGATCCTGTACCTCAGACAGTACCCATATAAACATTACATTGGTAGGAGTTATCGCATTCTTCAGTTCTTGATGTTGTGGTGTAAATAGTTAGTTCAGCTAGCAACTGGAAGGATCCGTGGTTTGAAGTCCAATTAATCTGCTTTAAAAAATTATATATGTCTAACAAAGTATACCCCTGGAAAACTGTTATTTTAAAGGATATCTGCATAAATGTTATACATAATTAGAAATCTTTATGTTCCTATAAAAACACAACATATTATAATCTTTCATATACCTACGGAACTGCTGTAAACCTACATAAACATTACATATAATAATAAAATTTTACTTCCTTGTCTTAGGGATTCATTATAATATAATTATCATACATGATTAGGCATACATTTATTCGTAATCATCCCATTCATGACTATTTTTCATGAAAGCCCAAATGAAATTTCGTTAAAAATTACGGGTCTGAAGCAGTGTTGGAAAACGTTATTCCAGACAATGCAACTAGTTCTTTGCCATAAGCTTCACATATTTTCTTAAAAGATACTTTTCTGATGTATAAAAACATACGAGCAATTTATGTACTAAACCAAGCACCGTAATGTCTCCATCAGCGACCAATAAATTCTAAGACCCACCATGGTTACATGAAACGATGAATAATAAACAACGCTATAAAACAGGATATGCAAGCAATATATATAAATATGTAAAGTTTAATTAATAAACTAAGCACAATAATGTTGCGTTCTGCGGGTTCGTGGATTTCGAGCAATTGACGACAGCACTTGACGAACAATCAAAACACAATTTTTTCGCCAGTATTTCACAAGGAAGTTCCAAAGACACGTTTACAGTCGTCGAAAAACGACGACAGACACGCTGAAACAATCAGCATACAAGCCTTCAGGCTATCACGGTGAATACAGCTTCACTAAAGGAACACTAAATACGGCTCCCAACTCGGTCGATCGCTCTCGGATCTCAATACACTCTAGATACTTTTCACGATAAAACTCGATACATTCGATGCGGCACTAACTCGCGATACACCGCTACTCTGCGTACAGGCAGGATTTATATAGCTTTTGGCCTCCTACCTTCGAGAACATTCTGGGCCAAACCGGTAAGAATTCGTTCTAGATTTTTCTCCATCCGTCTATGACGTATCGCCAAGTGAGCGATTTCAGGCCAAACTGGCAACACTGCCTTCACTTGTCATTTTCTGTCAACCCTAAACCTGCTTTGCGGGGAAGCTATCTTACGGCAGCTGGACATTTGGTAATAAGGTATTACTAACGTTAAATAAAGCAATCACAAACAATGCTGAACGGGATTTGTATATTTTAAAAAAATAAATAAATATAAAATAAAAACTTTCTTCTTTTAGTCAAGGGTAGACACATTCTTAAGAAAAGGAACCATAAAAATCATATTTTCCATTAAAACACATCATAAACAATGGAAGTTCCAGATGCCTGAGCATATTCACGCAAGAGATGAATATTGCCTTGAGAATACAATACTGCGGCATAATACATAACGGAGAATATTGCCTTGAGAATACCTTATATATGGACTGCTATTTTTCGCGATGTTCGGACGCACTAAGTGCATGCGTTTTACTCAGTGCACCTATTCAAAATGCAACAGCATGCAGAAACACTGAAAAGGCGTGAAATCTGCACCAAGCGTAGTTGGTACGAGGAAATGATTGTTACACCTTCGGTTCGGTTTCAAATCGGGAAAAAGGCATCTTGGGATCCGGCTCGAATCTCTGAAAAAGCACGGATGTTTGTAAATGCATAGTTTCTTTGCGGCACTAGGCTGATAGATGGGAAAGAAAGCTAGAGACCTCGAATTCCTCCTTCTTCAAAACTGGAGAAAAACTGGGCAAATTCGTACTGTCACTTATAAGTACATTTTGCAGGAGGGGGTGAGTTAGCCAATGATTCAAGCCTGTTTCTAAGTTCGACAATTGAAGAACAGCGGATTATTCTTCCCAGAAATCGGTACTCATATTATAGATGACAGCAAGGGTCTGCCCATATTCGTCACAATTTTGATGGTAAACATTCTAAGATATCTCTTATCCCTGTTCCCTTGCCACCAATGTTTTCAGAAAACTTTCTGTTCAACAGTATTTGAAGTGCCCCATATCTAATAGGCACTATACATTTATAAACATCTATGCCTGCTCCAAGATTCGAAATCAGGCCTACAGATATGGCAGTCGGTATTGCTAATCACTATGTAACACCTGCTGTGGGTTCCAAGAAACTTAGCTAGGTCAAAACAATAACAGTAAAGTGTTATTTACGTACTATGAGGTGAATTATCGACACCAGACTATCTAACCATCAAACAAATACACACGAATCATAACACTGTTAAGTTTATTCTAGCTCACCACTAATGAGTAATTAAATTAAAATATACAAACATTAATTTACCACCAACAAAAAATATACATTTACCACGAACATGAATCTGGTTTAAACTCAAAGCTTCCCTTCAAAATGTATATAAATCAACAACTTAATTTTAATTTCACTAGAGACTACAAGTTTTACCTAAATCGCCACATAGACAACAAGTCAACTGACTTTTCTTCAATCGGCAAGGCAGTGGACTGCAGACCAAACTCTTAGACACTTTTTCATAAATCTCTAAACTTCATAGTAAAACTGCTTGCCACTGAAATCTATGTAAATTCTTGAATGATTGAACCTCGAAATGAAAAGAGACAGAAAGGAAAGAAGTAAATTAAATAACCTTTCGTTATTTAAACTTAAACATAAATGCCTCAACTATACCAAACAGGGTGGCAAAGATTCCTAGTATTTTAAGTTACTTTCTGCAAGCGGACGAATTCAAATGTTTCTAACACAGTATTCAAATGTTTCTAAGCATATGCTACTAGCGGAAGTATCCAATGCTGATTAAGTTAGATTGAAAGTAAAGCATCTAACAACAGAGAAGAACGATGCCGCTGAAATCCTTCTGTAATAATGATGCAAAAAATAAGATTCATACTCATACATTTTTCAGTCTGATGCTATATAGAACTCAAATAAAAAACTTCGATAAAAAAATAAACTAATTCTCTCTCATGATACCAGCAACAATGGCATCCCTTTAATTATTTTCGTCTTTCTAAACAAATGGTTGTAAAAGCTCAAGTTCCATCCAATATTTCACATTCATTCAATTTTAGTCGATTAAATGTGGCAAAAAAATTTATTCTAATTGATCAGAAATCAATAATGCGAACAAACAAAAAACCCGCAAACAAGACATTTTTATATATATAGAGAGAGAGATTTTGTAAAACTTATAGAAATTTTTGATTAACAAATTTTACGATTTGAAAAGCGAGCAGTAGCAACACTTTTCGAAGTAAAGCATTTTTATACCCAACGGGCACAGACTATTGCCACTCGAAAAAATGAGTGCGGAAATTAGCGCTTTCAGAGTTTTTAATTAATACTTCGGCTGATTAAAGTCGTACGAAGATGGAAATAGTCGAAATGGCTTTCCACGAATTTTTGGATTAGGGAATATTGTATTTAATGTTTGGCAATGCTATTTTTATTTCATCTTGAAACTTAGAAATTTTTTATTTACAAACTCTAGGATCTGAAAGCGAGCAGTGGTAACAACTTTCGAAATAAAGGAGATTTTCATCTCCTGCTTGCGAGACTGTTGCCACTCGGAAAAATGAGGGCCAAAATTATCGTTTTTAATTAATATCTCACACTAGACACTTTTTTTGGAAAAACGTTTACGTCGACCTTTTCCAGGACCCATAAAAGAATTGTAGAAAGTTTGGTGATGATAGCTATAGCAGTGACTGAGTTACTAGAGGACAAACAGACTTTCTTTTATATATATATATTTAGATAGATAGATACTAGCGGAAGTCTCAATGCCATCAAGTTAGAATGATAGTAATTCATTTAACAACAGAGAGAACGATACCGCCGTAATTCTTCTGTAATAACGATGCAAAAAAATACGATTCACAGTTACACATTTTTCAGGTGGATGCGATATGGAACCTATATAAAAAATTTCGATAGAAAAGTAAGCTAATTCTCTCTCATTGTATCAGCAACAATGACACGCAGTTTTTAATGATTTTTGTCTTTCTAATCAAATGGTCGTAAAGGCCCAAGTTCCATCCAACAAAAACTTCCATCATAATTGATCAGAAATCAATAACGCGAACAACACACAAACAGATATTCTTCTTTATATATATATAGATTTTGTAAAACTTAGAAATTTTTGATTAACAAACTTTACGATTTGAAAAGCGAGCAGTAGCAACACTTTTCGAAAAAAACATTTTTATACCCAACGCGCCAGACTGTTGCCACTCGTAAAAATGATTGAGAAAATTAGCGCTTTCAGAGTTTTTAATTAATATTTCGGCTGATTAAAGTCGTACGAAGAAGCGAATAGTCGAAATGACTTCCCACAAATTTTTGGGATCTGGAATAATGTATTAAATGTTTAGCAATGCTATTTTTATTTCGCCGTAAAACATAGGAAACTTTTATTAACAAACTCTAGGATTTAAAAGCAAGCACTGGCAATAACTTTCAAAATAAAGCAGATTTTCATCTCCAGCTTGTCACCCGGAAAAACAAGATAAAAATTATCGTTTTCCAAGTTTTTAATTAATAGCTCTGATTTTAGGGTTTTTTTTTTTTTTTTT
>KK121613.1:203086-226649 GCA_000611955.2 Stegodyphus mimosarum | reverse complement strand
GTTTTTTTTTTTTTTTTTTTTTGAAAAAAGTAAGCGTCGACCTTTTCCAAGACCCAGAAAAGAATTGTAGAAAGTTTGGTGATGATAGCTATACTTATTAGAAGACAAACCAACATACTTTCTTCTTTATATATATAGATAGATAACGAAGTCGATACAAAATAATTACTATGTCAGGGAACAAATCCTTTTTCTTGCAAATGCAACGGCTTTAGTGGACAACAACCTTAAATCCCGATAAGTTCAGTTATATGAAAAGAAAACTGACGACAATAATGTTAAACCAGTAATTAACATGTTTCAAAGTTGATTAATGACAGTATAAAAAATGGGCACGGCCTGACATTCAAGCTTATGCACACCATGAATTAAAATTACTTGATTATCTTCATTTCTGTCATTCAACAAACATCACTGCTAGATGTCACTACCGATACGCCGAACTAGCACATCATCGCCATCTTCTCACGAGATTTCTGGCACAGAGATGGGATATCAACAAGCGCAGAGTACTGAACATCAGAAACCAGTGATTAAGAGTGTGAAAAGAAACACTCTAAAAGAGAAACATCGACTAGCTGGGGGAAGAGGAGAGGATGGGTAAAGAACATAATGAAAAAGAGGAGAAAAAAGTCGAACTTTTCTCGGAATTCTGCAACGTCGAAGAACAAGTATTCCGAGGTGGCCATTTCGGTGACATCCCAAGAAAAACGGGGACCATCTCTTAATTTCGCACAATCATTTTAAGGTTTCAGATTAATCCTACTGGAGAAGATTAATAACAGAACAAAATATAACCATTTCGTGAAATGTCCGATCTGAATTGTTTAGGAAAAATATGATAATGTTATCAGCCCTCAGGACACAAATCTGTCTTAATGTCTGGGCACTACCATGGGCATCGCAAGCACAAAGGCAAATATTTTGGCAAATGTATTGTTACTGAGATAAGGGCCTCAGATTCAAGGCATTGAGGCCCACGGTTCTGTTACATTATCCATATCATGACAAATGATCTTCCATTAGTCTTCCGAAGTATAACAACACAATGCTTATCAAAGTAACCAAGTGAGCAAATTAAGAATAATAAATATATTTGATGAATATTTTTATATTCTTTGATTTACATACACCGTTTTTATGCTCAAAAATGATGCGCAGGAAGAAAACAAGAGAAGTTCTAAAATTTTAAATAGTTTCTTAAGCTATTTCTATCTATAATTAAATGTTTTAGGAATTTGATTCTGAAAGGGAATAAATGAAACAACATTCTTTCCCATTAAAGTTTAGTAAAATTACAGCAGTAGCTTTTAAAACAGTTCTGTAACAAACCTGCCCTGGAATATCGACTATCCATCAGTCCTGGGAACGTAGTCGAGACACATAAACGAGACACGAGATCACCAGAAACGCGTGTATGATAACAAAGATTTATTCTAAGCTTAGTACATTATCTAACATGGATACAGAGAAATAAATGCTAGTCGCATTATAGCTCTTTATTTAGCTGATTAGTATTCTTTTATTTGCTTTAATATACATTAGGGAACTATAAAATAAGCTAGCAGGTCCTTTACAATCATAATTTTACAGACAAGGCAAAGTACAGTGTCTTAGAGGATTTTGGTCTTTTTAAAGAAGTCATGTTCAATTGTGATAATTATTTGTGTTCTCAGAAATACTGTCGCCACGTACCTCCCCCCCCTTGAATAATTTTGCTTTGTGCCTTTTTGGGGCGGGTAAACATTTTGTAACACATAATTTTTTAAACGTTCTCTAAATGCATGCATGAGCACACATATAGAAATATAGCAAGAATAAAACAAGAATTTTTCGGAACAAGAACAATTTTTAACAAACTAAAATTCATGTTAAAAATATACTGATGACTCTTCTGGTAACCACCTCCCTACGGTTTAAACCTCTGAAAGTGAGCTGTATATCTGATAACAAATATCGGTATTAATTATCATTCTTTCAAAAGCCCACCACCACTGAAAACCAAAATCATTCGGAGCCTAGGGTTGATCCTTTTTACAAAGTGCTCACTGCGTATCATTTGAAATAAATCCCAAAAGATCTCCGGACAAAACAGTGCGCAGTCCTATAAGCACACAAAACAGTTTCTAGTAATTACAGATACCAGATACTTAAAACAGCAACACACAGTTAAAATACCATCACATAGCTACAACAATATCTGAACATCAAGGCCGAAGAATGCTATATGTAAACCAGTTTACATAGCAAAATTTTAAAGAATTATATATTTTATGTAATTTTATTTGGCAGTACAATACTGCATTTTTTAAAACAGTACAGTTTTAGCCTTTTGTAATACGGTCAAAAAACAATCATCTTTTAATGAATAATACAGGTTGCATTAAACCACGGTTGCCTTTTTTTTTTTTTTTTTAATGTACTTTTATTTATTTTCTGGTGGAGTCAATTTGTTCACTTCACAGACGGATAACAGAAATTGCTGGCTAACAGAGATGGATAAGAGTTTCCACTATACTATTTCAAACAACTACTTGCCATCCTATACCAGCACGCAAAGTTACGCTGTAAAGCTATTTGATGCACTGAAACTTTCGGATGGCTGCTCTGAATTGCAGTTGCATTCTTCGAAGGTCCATTTTTCAAGCAAAGAAATAGGGGGAGGGAAGAAAAAAGGCGAAGAAATGCAGAGGATCCAGGGGAAATTGCGTCACATATTACGCCGAGAGGAACTGACAAACACAAACGGAAGCGACGCAACACAAATCCACAGATACACACAACGCCTCCTGAAGAAACAACAATCTACAATATCACTAGTTTCTTAGCTTTGCAATACTACCAGCAAGGCTGAGATGGTATGACATCATACACAGCGTCACAAGCGGATGCGACGCGTCACATAAGATGACGTCACATAGAGAAGATATCCGACAGAGATGCCTTTATTCGTAGCCGAGAATACTCGTGGTAGGGGAGAAAGAGTGACAGCAACTGGCTTCGAAGAACATGACGAGCCCGACATAGATATGGACTTATGAGTTCGCAAAATATCTTTTCTGAGAAGAAAAAAATAAACGAGGCGCTTGGTAGTTTACTCATAATTTTTGTCCGCTGTGTAGCAGAAGAGAGCTAAGTTGCCATCATTTCTGTAATTTTGAATTTGAAATCGGGTTGGTATCAACGAGAAGAAAAGGAAAGAAAATATCAGTATACAGTGGAAATTACCCCGGATCCTTTCGTTTCAACCAGCAATCTATCAAAGTGAACTGCATTTCTGAGAATATGAACAAGTATCGATGTTAAACATCACTTTCTTAGACTTCTCAATAGAAAACTAAAATCATTTGGAACCGAGGGCGACTGTCTTCTACAGGGTTCACTGTAATTTTTTAACTTTGAAATAATATTTCTTCTGCGCTTCTCTGGCTTAGCTACTCGGTCCCTACTGCTCTTTCTCTTCTTTTCTACGCATGCTGTTATTTTTAGGATAAAAAAAAGAGAAACCTTATTAAAACGTAGAATTAAAGAGCTATTTAAAATTAAATATAGTATTTTATTTCACTTACTTTTGTCTTACATATCACATACAGTAAAAGCCCGAGAGTCCGATGCGTTCGGGACTTTGGCTTAGTTTATCAGATTATGTCATAGCACTCGAGGGCTATCTGCCTAAAGGAAGGTATGCATTTGTGGAGGACTTTTTAAGGAAAACTGGCTAGTATACACGTTACACATACGGAAAACCACGAAAACGCCCATGCAGACACCTCATTCGCGGGATTCCGAATTTCGAAACAAAGTACAGCGTTCGTGAGTCCCGGGTCTTTAGCGATACCAGATTATCGGACTAAAACTGGTTCCTGCCGGGTTTTTTTTCTCCCTCTCCCACGTTCAGAATGCACTGAAAAATGGAAGGGAGGGGGAGGGGAGATTTAGCAAACACATTTAATGAGAAAAATCTGTTTACAATTAAATTTAAAAACTTTTCTACTATAGAACAACATGCACCAGAAATTTTTTTCTAGAAATGTATACGGCCCAGTTAGATAATTTCTGCAAGGAAAACATACTTTCGAGCAGAAAGGTAACACAGTTTACGACGCAAATATTTGTGAAAGAGGGTGCCGGATTACAGTGTACGACATCATCAAATGTAGGATTACTGGATTTTTTCGGTAGACCCTTTTAAGTAAACCCTTCTGGAACGCGCGGGTTATGCCATTAACACATCGCGCGTACCGCAAAATGGCGTCCCGCAAGGCAAACGTTCTATGGAAAAAAACAAAGTTTAGATCAAGAAAGTATGCATAATTTATACAAACCTTATACAATGTTGTAATTAAAATTGAAAAAATGAAGCAATTATTAATTAAAAGGATTTATATTACTAAGTAAATACATGATATAAAACTATTTTTTTAAATTGCTAGGACAATGTCCGACGTTTCGCGGTGAGGAGTGCATAGTTTTTTAATACATGTCATAAAGTTTCTTCTTTCTTCATTTGGGTCAATCTCCGTTAAAAAAAATCACACAATCCTGCGCCTTTTTTAACAATTCATTTCACTTCTTTAAATTAAAGGCTCTTTATCTTTTTTCCTATCGCTGCTATCAGATCATTTACCTCTTCATCTGTCATTTCATGATCGTCGTCCTTTGATTTCTCCTCCTTCCATATTTGAAAATTCTTCGCCGTCTATCGCTTTTGAAATTTGTATGACTTCCTTGGTTTCGTTTAGTATCGAGGAAATCCTTTAAAATTGTCGGCAATTTCTGGCCTGCGCTGATGCCAGCCAACATTCACTGTTAATGAATTCACTCGCTCCCCTGCGAGTTTAATCATTTCTATGCAGTGTCTTATGTTAAATTGCTTCTAAAATACCATTAGTGTGTTGTGATTTCCTTCCTCCAGTGCTTTATTTCCAGAGATGTAAATATGCCTGGCATAATAGGCCATTGAGTATATTTGTGATTTTTTTTTTATTCATTGGTTGGATTAATCCTATGAGTGATGTGGAGTTTCACTGAGAAAGCCCATATTACCGAAAACTGCCATGAGAAACGGGTATTTTCTTGATTTTAATGTCAAAATGCCGTTGGTACTTTATACCTGAATTTATGTACTTTTAACATATTTCCTTAATTTCTCGTACACATTTCAAGACGTACGTATATATAAGTTTCTATAAACATCATGAAAATATTCTAAGCCGTATATAATACGGCCAAGGCGGTCAGCGGGTTAAGGTATGAATTTGAATGTAATGTTGTGAGGACTTTAATACCGTGTTCTGGAGCATTACGAGACCATTAAAGGTCAGATTTTGCTATTTTAAGTAACAATGAACTTTCAAACCAGTTATTAAAGAGGGGTATTACAAAGCGGCTGCTTATAACTGAAATTCTCCCGTTGGGCAAATTAAACGGAGACAATTAAGATAACGCATATACGCAAAATCGCGTTCCGCAAGTCAGTGTTCGGCAACGGTTTATTGTTAGAATTTTAAATGCTGACATAGAAAAGGACAGGATGGTGGATGCCTAGCGATTATATTTATTTAGGTACCATTTCGCACAATAATAATAACAATAAAATCCGAGATGGATGCATCCAGTGTTTAACAACCTTAACTTTTGCCGTTGTATAAATACATGCATCATCTGTTTTGCATCGAATGTCACATGACATATTACAAGCACTTTACTATTTTTTGAATAGGAAAGTTTTTTTATTAAAAAAGAGATTCTGGAGGCTATTACAAATATTAGATGGAATTTCATCTTACATATATATTCTATACACATGTTTTTAACATTTAATTACTAATTCAAACAAATCTCATTTTAAAACAAGCTCGATATTTTCACACAAAATTATGAATATACCAAGGTATACGCTATTCCCCAAACGATTAACAAAAGAGTTTTCTAAAAATGATATCCTAGTTCTTGGACCCCATACTGGGAAGTTAAAATAACAAAATATCCTTCTCACTATTCGAATGACAAAAATAAATCTTTTGGATGCAAACTGAAACAAATTGCTTATGGACGAAATCATATTTAAAACCCAGTAAAACAATGGTGATACTTTTAACGTTTCCCAATCTGGCAACGACTTTTAATTTATGTTGCAGAGCTGATTCTCAGTGAAGGGGAAAAAAGTCTTCGGATCATCTTCCAAAATGCATTCGAATTCGTGATCAGTCACGATGTTCGTTGTAATTTGTCATTCGAGCTCATAAGCTGTCCAATCGAATTAACGGAAGAATCTCTCATTCCGCTAATACGCACCGCCCAGACAATGTAATTACCAGAACTTGGTAATTGGATTCCGACTACGCTATCTTATAAGCTCGCCTTTGTTTCAAGTCTGCGACATTAACCTTCTTCTAATCCAGGCATCGAATGTCCGAGGAGGCAAGAGAAACAATTGGTTTTTGGAAAAGTGACTGGGACCTATTATTATGGCCCACATCGAATACTGCTCTACATTATCATTATTTCTTTCCTTGAAATGGCAACGACAGGGAAGATCAAACGCCGGAAGCGGGAAGTTCTTGATTAAAGGAATGGATGTTTGTTGGCTGATCCATTCTACTAATCGTCTTCTGGGAAAAAAGCTAGTGTAGCTGGGAAAAACCGGCGGAATTTCGCACAGATTTTTAAATTCACAGGTTCTAAGAATATCTTAAATTATATTCTGATTCGATTACAAACAAAACGTAGTTTATTAACGACAATAAATGTAGAAAGCTAAAAACAAAACAAAAAACCGCAATCCGTAAATTTTAGATTTAG
This sequence comes from Stegodyphus mimosarum, assembly GCA_000611955.2. Classification (NCBI taxonomy): domain Eukaryota; kingdom Metazoa; phylum Arthropoda; class Arachnida; order Araneae; family Eresidae; genus Stegodyphus; species Stegodyphus mimosarum. The sequence goes on along the minus strand of KK121613.1, from coordinate 219,845 downwards.
GCTAGTACTTCAAATCAGACTTCATCACTGAAAATTTTTTGAAATAAATAAATAACGTAAAACATCGTAAGATCCGTACAAAATTAAAATAATAATAAAAAAAAATTACGTGACTAATAGCATTAACTTCTTTATCAATAAAACAGCTAAAGACGTTCATGAAAAATTATAAGTTCGATATATTACATACATTTTAATTTACATCAATTAGACCTATCATTTAAAAACAGCATATGCGTCGTAAGCTTAATTAGAAACGAGAAATGTGTTTTATTAGTGATAGCGTTTAATTACTTGATGTCTCTCGTACTGCTAGAATTAGCTAGTCCAAAGAGGCGGTAGCCAAGGGTTATTAGTTTCGAAACGGCATTTTGCGTTCTTCGCTATAAATGCCCTTGCCAACAAATATTATCGCCCTGTATTATATTTAAAGAAATTAAATAATGAAACACCTGCATGAATGTATGTATGTTACTCGCAGTATGAAAAGGCGACGGTACATAGAGCCATCAAATTCTAAAGAACGTAATCCTCCACCCGAACATGAGCACCTGGACCCCCGAATTTCGAATTTGTTTTATTTCTATTTCCTATTCTGCAAAACTTAAACAAATTTTTTATAAACAAACTCAACGATTTCAAAGCAAGCAATGGCAGCATTGTACGGAAAATAACATTTTTATCTCCAGCGCGTGAGACCATCTATGTAAATTCTAAAGATAAACTGTTTTTAAATATTTTGTGACACTGCTGTTGAATTGAATTCTATGTGGTTGTGCGAAGAACATTATATTTAATATATAAAGGTAATACATTAAACAATAAAAAAACGCCCCTTCGGGCGTAATTTAAAATCTGAAAGCTTTCAGAATTTATTTTTATTTATTTATTTATTTACCTTTATTCTAAAATATACACAATTTATTTTTTCCTTTAAAGAAAAGGAAATACTTATTACAACAAATAAACGTCTTTCCCACCCCCTTAGTGCAAAAGGAATATTCCAATTATCAAAAACTAAACTTTTACATTATTTTTATGTTGGCAGATTTGACATCTAATAGATTAACATAGCAAATCCATAATAACCATAATGCGGTGGGGAGAAATCTCCGTCGGCGAAGGGATAAAGATACAAGCACCTAACTCAGCAATTTAAGATTTCAATTATTGTTCAATTCAATCAAATGCGTTTGCTGCTTTTAAATCTCTTAGAACTTTACACAATAACGAAGTGATTAAATTTAAAAGACAAATAAAAAAAATCTGAAAGTTTTCAGATTTTATATGAGGCCTAAAGCGGCGTTTTTTAATGTTTTATGTCTTACCTTTACTTATTAAATATCATGTCATGTTGTCACTTGAAACATAAACTTCAGTTTAAGAGCAACATCGGAAAATTTAGAAAATAATTTTAAATTGAGCATATCTTTAGAATTTCCGATACAAGGTCTCGCATGCTGAAGATAAAAATGTTTTTTCTTCCATTGCTCGCTTTGAAATTGTTGAGTTTGTTCATCAAAAATTCGCTAAAGTTTTACAGAATAAGAAATAGATAATAAAACAAATTTCAAATTTGGGTTTCCAGATGCCCATATTGCGGATGCCACGGTGGAAAAGTACGTTATTCAAAATTTCATGGTTCTAAGTACCGTTGTTTTTTCACAATGCGAAAAACATACATACATTTATTCAGATACTTCATTATTTAATTTCTTTAAATATAACACAACGCTCTAATATTTGGTGGCAACAATTTGAAAAGTGAAACAACGTTTACAGTGAATCAACGCAAAATGCGAAAACGAAATTTACAGTCCTTTTGGGCAAACTGCCCCTTTGGACTAATAAATAAAAATCTTATGTTCAGCCGAATGGCAACATGCTGAGAATTAGTTATGTGCGAGAATACGTGGAGGATGAATTAAAAATCTTTTAATATCATACATAACTTAAGTTTCTTCATTTCTAAAGACGAGTTTATTCAGTTATTTACAACGTATTCTTTTCTTTCTGATTACTAGTTAACCGAATGGATTTATTCTACGGGTTAAGCTGCTTGGAATTATAAGGAAACTGTTAGCAGAATTTTGCTGCTGACTATAAGATTTAGTCATTCTTCCTGCACTTTTTATAATCCCTTCAGATTAACCGCAATTTTGAATAAACCGTGGACCACTGTCCTCAGTTAATCAGGAGTTAATTGTATCTATATTTGTTAATGCAACTGTAAAAATAAATTTCAGGGCAGGATTTTATTACATTCGAAAGTTATTTCAAGAATCATACCCCGATGCAAAAAATCCTGATCATGAAAACAGCACTGAAAGGGGATGCTGAGACTTTTCTCTAACAGCACACCAACAAAACCAAGATTGCCGTAACACGTGCAAATTCAGCAACAACAATAGCCAGGGACTAAAAATAGGTCACTTTGCTGGCTGTTGGCTCAGCGACCTACCCAAAACACTCCCATAGAAACGATGTGATTCGCCTGAACTCTCTCTCATCTGCTTCACTATCTTAGAAAGGGGAAATAATATATATATATATATATATATACAAATATCATAAAAAAAGTGAAAGAAAATGTAAATGACTAAAAAGAAATCTGAAAGCTTTTAGATTTTACATTACGCCACAACTCATTTTTTTTTTAACGTTTTCTGTGTTACCTTTATTTATTAAATATAATGCTCTTCGCACTTCCATAAAATTCAATTCAACAGCAATTCTAATTTTCTAATGACGTAACGTGTATATAAAAACTATTATAGTTGTTTATGATCAGAAAGTATACTGCCTATAAAGAAATTATTTTGATGTGCCTAAAAATAAAGATGGTGACTCGCCAAAATTAGTTTTGTCAACGTCTTCTTCCCGCGTTTTCCACTCAGCCATCACGACTACACCTTATAATATCACATATATAATATGTATATACTTTTGGTGCGACCGATTGCAACCAAAGAAGGAGGTGCACAACTACATGTTATAGCAGTCACATGTACAAAATTTCAACATTCTGATGCTACTCGTTTTTCAGTTATGCGAGATACATACACGTACGTAGACGTCACGAAAAATTCTCTTCTGATCTATTGATCTATTTTAGAATTCCTTTTGGGGAAAAGATGCCCGTACGTACAGATGCAACGTAAAAACGTCGCTCAAATGGATTCTAGAGAGGTCAGAACGTATATTTTCGGTGGAATATAATACCCGAAATATTTCGCGATTATAATACTTCCTTTACTTCGTACAAGGAATTAAAAAACTGTTAGGATATTTTATACTTTTTTAAGTTCATAACAATTACTTGTTAATTTTTTGAATTTTTAAGCAGTGCTAGATGGTAATTCCAAGTTTTCACACTGCAGTTTTCTTAACAAGACTCATCGCCAAAAGTCTTAGAAGCAATTAATACTTTCGTCTGATAAAATTTAATCAGTTCATCTCTTAAATTCTAAACATCAAATTAGTGCATCAAAAATTTTTCATCAATTTCTTAAAAGCATCTCATAAAGAAGATGCCAAACTAAAGCGAAACCATGCCAAATATGGTTCACCTTCTCGTCCCAACTGGCAATTTCCACAGAAAAGAAAAAGCAGAAATAAGTTTTCCGTCATTTTTCTTCGGATTCGGAGCACGTCGCAAGAAGATAAAACGGAGCGAGATGGAAAAGATATATTTTTAGTTACGTTAGGTTCTTGGTAACAGGTTCTTAGACGACAAGGAGAAAGACAGCTTTTGTCGAGTGGTTCTCTTAGTCACTTTCGAAACAAAACACGAGTATTGCCACTTGAGGCGGCAACAGGACACAGTCAGAGAAAACTTCGAAAAAAGAATGTCACTGGTGCCAAATGATCCTTAAAGCTGCAGTTCCATAACTTTGAATGCCATTATGAACAATTCTGAATGTTTTTAGAAAAATTCTGATGTGGACAGTAAGTACATTGTACCGCCTGTTAAATTATACACATTTTTTGCTGTACTGCATTTAAACTTATTTCCTCGAATTTCATTTGAGATTAATTTGTAGTTCAATCAATTGAGTTCTTTATTCGCTGCAAGGTAAAAATACATAAAAACTCAAAACATCTTCATTAAAAAAAAATTTTTAGAATTTCAACGTAAAAACAAATAAATCGGCCAACGGGAAAGAAGACCAAATTTTTGATGCACAAAACTGATTATCCACGCTGGGCAAAGTCACTGATGTTCGTGCAATAATTGCCTTAATTAGCTATTTTACTGTTTCAATGTAAGCAGTCGCCTTGTCATCAGCTTCGCAGTCTTATACACGCAGCTTCGAATGTTACTGAAAATGGCGTCAACTGACGAAAAATGTCAAGCGCTGCTGCATCTTTACTTACTTTTGCTTTACAAAATAGGAATACCACTTCAATCAAATGTTTAGACAAAAAACAAAAATTCAAGCAACTGATTTTTTATTTATTACGAGATTTTTATCCTCTAAGACTGTTCCAACCTTTAACTGATAGAAAAATTACAACTAGAACGACAACTTTAAAGCGGCATGAATTTCCGTCATCATTTTCTTGAATTTTGGAAGATTTCCTAATATTTCGCGAATATCAAACTTTTCCTTGAATGACGAATAAATGTACGAATTTCAGACTCTTTCTTCATTTTTTAAAAAATTTCTATTACAATTCTTGATGTATTTTTACATTTGAACAACTTTAAGGCCATTTTGCGTCAGAAATCCCAGAAATAGAATAATTTTGTTCCAAAATCCAACCGCGAAGATTGAATTATTCGAAATTCTGCTGCACTTGATGGGGGGGGGACATAACGATCCTAATATATTTTTAAAAAGTTCTATATATTGTGAACATGCTTTGTTTATACGAAGTATAACTTCAGTTATGTTTTACGAAGCCACACAGGTTTTAGCCCAAAGGGGCGTTAGATCCAAAGGGCTAATAGTCGCAAAACGGCATTTTGCGTCATTTCACTTTCTGCGTTGGTTCACTTTTCAAACTGTTGCCACCACATACTATCGCCATGTATTCTATTTAAGGAAAGTAAATAATGTAGAATCTGCATGAATGTTTCTCGCTCTGTGAGAAAACAACGATATCTAGAGACATCAAATTTTGAATAACGTACTCCTCCAACCGAACATGAGCACTTGGAAGCCCGAATTTTGAATTTGTTTTATTATCTATTTCAAATTTTGTAAAAATTTTAATGTATTTTGAATTAACAACTCAAAGATTTCAAAGCGAGCAATGGCAACACTGTACTGAAAAAAAAAAAAAAAAATCATTTTTATTTCCAGCGCGCAAGACTATGTATCGGAAATTCTAAAGATACCATGTATTGCTGTTTTTAAATATTTTGTGTTATTGCTGTTGAATTGAATTTTATGTGGTTTAAGTCCCTTTGGACTAAAAAGAATAAATAAACAAATGAATAAAATAAATATTTGAAAGACGTAATTTAGAACCTGAAAGAGGGGCGTTTTTTTAGCATTTTGTGTGTTACCTTTATTAAATATCATTTCTCTGCACTTAAACCATAAAATTCAGTTCAAGAGCAATATCGCAAAATAATTTTAAAATGAGCATATCTTCAGAATTTCCGATGCAGAGTCACGCGCGCTGGAGATATAAATGTTTTTTTCTGTACAACTTTGCTACTGCTCGCTTTAAAATCCTCGAGTTTGTTTATGAAAAATTCGTTAAAGTTTTAGAAAATATGAAATCGATAATAAAACAAATTCTAAATTTCAAATTTGGGCTTCCAGATGCCCATATTCGGGTGGAAACGTTCAATATTCAAAATTTCATAGTTCTTGGTACCGTTGTTTTATCACAATGGGAGAAACATATATACATTTATGCAGATTCTTCATTATTTAATTTCTTTAAATATAACACAGGGCGATAATATTTAGTGGCAACAATTTGAAAAGTGAAACATAATGCTTTTAGTGAATCAACGCAAAATGCCAAAACGAAATTAATAGTTCTTTTGGGCAAACTAATAATTTTCCGAAAGGAAATGTTTGACTTTTTTTTGGGGGGGGCGGAGGAGGTAGAGATACAGTTCTGTTAGATCATTGAACTCGGTTAGATTAGGTTACTCGAATACGGGAAAGCACACGAGAACTATTTCCCGAAGAGAAGGGATGCCTTCGTGGATGACTTTCTACAGGAAAACTGACCTTGCAATTACGTAACACACAGAGAAGACTACGAAACACAGCCATACATCCAGCCCGTTTGCCTGAGCTGAACCCTGTAGTACTCTACAGTATTTAGTGATCTTAATAACTGGGCCAAAGGTGCGGCCCTTAGTTAGGTGAACAATATTAGTTATATATATGATCAAAGACGAGACCTAATCAACTATAAAAGATAGATTTCTCCAAATTTAATGAAAAGATCAGAGAGAAATGAACGGAGTGTATAGTAAAGTTTGAATTTTTTTCCTCTTTAACCTTGGATCAAATATCTGGCCCTGCTGAAGCAACGGCTTCGTCGTATGCTGAGTCATGAATTTGTCAGAATTAATAGAATCAGGAAATCTTAATCGCCTGGTTCTGAAAAACGTTGGCGGTACAATACTGTGGGAAGGAACTGGCTTGCTGAGAAATTAAATAGATTACTCTCCCCCATGGGGCGGGAATAACTTGCCAAAATGATAAAAAGAATTTCTGATGCTTCTGAAAAACAGAATTTTTTTTTTTTCGCTTTGTCACCGTTTCATGACATCCACATAACCTGATCTCACATATATCACATTAAAAGCATCGTCTTTGACTTCATGATATCCATGACACCACATAATATGATTCTGCATCAAGAGACATTACGTAGAGATGAAAGATTTATCTCTTATGCCCAGACATGACATTATAAGGGAAGTCAAATCAGTTCAATGCCGTTCCCCCCAAAAAAGAAAGGAAATATCGAGACAGGTAACATATGTCGTTATAGAAGAAATACTTCATTGCTTTTAAATCATCGGATTTGTAAGGCAACTGTATTAAGTTACGAAAAGTTGAATGACAACACTCTGAGAACTGCTACTCGCCTGGCTGCAAGAATGATGAATTAAATATCTTAAGTCTGGAGAAGTGGCAACACTTGCTAGATCACGTGATCGATAAATTCCTGATAGCGTAAGGCAAAGAGATGTCAAGGAATTGCCTAAAATTTTGAACAGCCTTTTATGGAGATTTTTTTTATTTAAAAAAATGGTTAACTACATATTTGATACAACTGATAAAAAAGGGACATGCCTGCAATGGAAATTGGCTTTAAAATTGGGCTTTAAAATACCGAGAATGGTGGGCATCCTTCTTAAATCACTTTATTTTGTCACAAGCGATGTAAGTTTGGGAAGCTGGATGAATCTCCAAAGCATGCCGCTGCGCTGAAGTGTCAAACACACTTTAAGGTAGCTGCTACCAGAAAGAACTCCAGTTCGAATCTTAGCGAAGTTGGGAGTTCATTTTTCCTGTTTCGTGTTTCAAAAAGGAAAAGCCTCTACATGGTAATTAAAAACAACTAAAAACACTTGAATGTCAAATAGCTAAGTGATACGAATCTTCTGCAGTTTATTGGCGAGTTTCTCCATAACTGTTTTAAACTAGTTTCTTTCTTTCTGTTTTTATGACTTTTTAATGATGACTTTATGACTTATTTTTACGACTTTTTTAATAACTTTATTACTTCTTCTATTACATTTTATCACATTTTTTTTTAAATCAACAAACAAATACCGAGTTAATAATCTTCTGGAAGAAAAAAAATCCAATTATAGATTTTAAGAAAGGTGTATGAATGTCTTTATTTTATCCTCTTGTGGAAAAATTTCAACATGAACTTATTCAACATGAACCAAGAACAATTTCACAACTTTTTTTAAATATATATATATAGATGTAAAAAAAAAAAAAGTTCGATGGCTTTACTCTTTGCGAACCAGCAACCTTTAATTAATTTTCTGCAATTCAGGATCTTCCCCTAGACCAGTACCTTCTGAAACATTCGCGCCTATTACATAACCTCCTCATATAAATGCTGCGTCATAAGTTTTCCTATACAGACGCCTTCTCGCTTTCGTCCTGGCAACGCCTTCGCTATGCTCCTCTTTCTTTCTTAGAACGTTATGACGTATTAAAGTTTAAAGTCAGTGGTATCTAGTAGTTCAATTACTGAATAAGTTATTTTAGTAACTTCATCTGGAAAAATCAACTACTCTAAATTAAAATAAAGATATGCTGTTAAAAGTGAAAGTCCTGAGTCGTATTTTTTCTCCGTGGTTCAATCATCCCAGCTTCGTCAAACATCTGCCAAAACGTGTAATGGACTAGCCTCACCATTCACCCACGATGTGTAGGAATAACTGAAATTTTACATATATATATATATATATTAAATAATAAAAGCAAACTGAGAAGTAAATGACGAGCAGGAATTTTGACGTCGTAGAATTCTATGATGCCGATCCACACTGAATAAGAAATTTGGCAGTCGAGGCAGATCACATCTTCATTTTATTTTCAGTAAACATATTGCGACCACAAACAACTTGGCACATTATTTGTGCCTATTTCAAGAGATTTACATTTTTGATAACTTTGCAGAAAGAAGAAAGCAGCAGACAGCAATCCAGATAGGCCGTAGAGTACAGCGAGCAAGTGCCTTACGTTCCGGGTGAAATCTTAATTCAGACTAAGTTAGTTTTGGTTCTCAATGCATTTTGATTGGATAGTTAATACTTCTGTAAAATTATTATTGGTTACTTGACTTTTAGTTCCATTTACATCATCAGATTTATGAAAGAGTCGTATGACATGGATTAATCTAGAAATGACGCAGTGCATAGAGAGGTTACTACTACTTTTAGAATTGAGAAGGGAAATTTACGTTGCTAATTTAATCTTTTACATATTCTTTATTTTTCTTACATATATATAATTTAAAAAAGGCAAAGACGTAAAAATGAAATACTCAGTGGCTTCATCAGAAGTGAAATATTTGTAGAATTCCTGCCGGTTTAGATTTTAGCAAAATTCAGTCTTTGTAAATTTGTGTTAGTTTATATGCAAGCACACATTTTTCATTATCACAAAAATTCACAATTGCTGAATGCTGAGTTCATCCAGGATTTTCATCCCTGACGGCTGTATGAGATGTGGGACCCAAAGAATTTTCATGTTTTCCCCCGTACCTAATGTGATTAAGACTAGTTTTCCTTAATTTTCCTAAATGCATTTAAGGGACCAGCGGCCTAGCGATAAAGTCGCTGAACACTGGTAGTTCGCTCCATCAAAGAATATGTACTGTTAAGAAGGAAAACTTCGCAGAAGCAGAAGTGGCTCCCTTCCAACGAAAAGGGAAACAACTGCGCATGCGTGAAATATCTGTCGCCAAAAAGCGCCAAAGCTCGAAGCTGAATGTCGAAGTTGGTTTGGATAGGTTCGACCTTTACGTTTAGCAAGAGTTTAAACAAAGAATAGGTTCTTTGGTTTCAAGTAGCGATATGGACAATGGAAGTTCAACAGCCAGTGAAAGTGAAACTTCACCTAATATTTCATCATTTCCGAGTTTAAATTATCTAAATTATCGCGACAAGTCAAAGAACAATCCATCTTAACCCGTGTTCCTCAATTTCCTATACACGTCGCGGAGGGGGAAAATATCGGCTAGGTAGCAAAGGAACGGCATATCACAGAGGGGAAATTCTCGCCAACAGATTCCGTTGCCAAATCCCTTGGCGAATGTTCCCTTTTCTTTGTAGTGGCGTTGCAGACAAAGTGGTTTACATTACGGCTATGGAGCCTTTCCTTCTTTACATAGAGGTTCTTTGGCTCCATGGTTCGAATTCCGCGATCGAGTTGGCTGCATGGGGTGTTTTTGTGGTTTTCTCTACGTGTAACAAGTATACGAGCCAGTTAACCTCAGAAAATTCTCCACGAAGGCATCCCTCGCATTAGGCAGACAGCTCTCGCATGCTTTGCCGTAATTAAATAAACCAAACCTAAAAGCATTTACATTTTTTGTGCGCTTTGCACTACAAATTAATCTTCAATTAAAAAAAAAATCGATTTCAATTTTTCAGTGGAGTCGCATGTTTTACGTTGCAAAGATATCTCTCTCTATAGTTCCTAATAAAAATTTAAAGGATCAGATTGCAGATCAATCTTCAATTTTTCCACAAGAGGATAAAATAAAGACATTCATACACCTGCGGTACACCCATACAATAAAAACAGACATACACCAAAAATACCTATAATAGAATTATCCGAAGATGATGATCTGAATGAATTATCAATGTAACAAAATCCTCAAAGACGAACGATCTTCTCTGACACAACGCAATAACTTCTAGATTTTCCGATCCTGCGTCTAGTATAGCACGCATCGAACATTAAAAATGCAAGAAAATCCCGAAACAAATACCAGAACAGAATGAAAAGTGACTGGAAGAAGGGGGGGAACAAATGCTGTGAGACCACTCGCTCTTTTTGTTTCTTTCTTGTATTATTTGCAACCGATAGCAACACGCAAGGTAAATAATGAATGAGTTTCATTGCCACACCGAAAGCACCGACGACAACTCGACATTACCCGAAGAATATACATAAATAGTCGCCTACAATGCAGACAGTCGCCTTAGTGAAGTGAGGTTACTTATCAATGTTAATACGCGTTCTTACTAGGGACTTTTTGGCGCCATTAACTCAAGAAGCAGGTCTCCTTGCATGGTTCACAGCAGTACAAATAGTGTTAAAGGAGATTTTTTTATGTGCCCAATGCGTATTCTCTTTTGTGACAGTGGTAAGTACGTCCAGCTTACAACTGGAGATCTCTGGTTCGAATCGGGAGGCGAGGACACAGCTAATTTTTCCCAATGTCCGAAATATTATAATGGTCTTTAAAGTATAAATACATCATAAAGAGTAAAATAATATCAGCAGTATTATTCAGCCCACTACTAATTGGGAAACTGGGAAACGCTGGCTTACTAAGCAGCGTGGTCTGGTAATACACTTTTTTGAAGATGAAGAGTCCGGTCGGGGAGAGTGAGGTGTTTGTCCGTCACGTCTGTCGTCTCCGCGCAGGTGGCCGACCTTGAAATTTACCGACGGGTCATTCCCACAGTCGCAGCATCTTTTAACCTTTTTTGGGAGAGAGAGATTGAGAGAAAGAAAATAAAATCCCGCGCTTAGAAGACCAGGCTTACAAGAAAAGAAAGCGAAGAAAAGAGCCGGAGGGACGGGCACCGATTTTCCAAAGGAATGCGGCAAAGCAAATAAAATTTCTATCGCCTCAGAATCCCGAACAAGAATGAAACGAAACTGGTTCAACAGGTCTGGAGAGCGTATGACCGAAACCGCTATTTCTCTCAATGAGATTATTTATAATGGCTTTTATGCTAATGTGGCTAAATTCGTTCATGTTATTACAGATATCTATCTATCTATCTTTCTCCTAGTCCACGTGGGAAGAGAATTTATTTCGGCAGTTTGATTCATAAGTATTCGGAGTTGAATACTGTTCTTTAAGAGATTTCTAAAAATTTCGTTTATATTACTATAGATGTCTATCTTTCTTCTATTATTTCATTCTAATTTTCTATTATTTCAGCAGTCTGATTTATAAAGCGTTTGAATTTGAAGAAAATCAGACTCTCTCTATTTCTCTCTCTTTTTTTTTTTAATCCGAAAGCTTTTAGATTTTATATTAGGTCCACATCTCCCCCTTTCCTCATTTGCACATACATACACGTTTCGAGAGCATTTGGACTAAAAATATTTAAAAACAGCATATCTTTAGAATTCCCGATAGACAATCTTGCGCGCTGGAGATAAAAATATTTTATTTCGTACCGTGTGTTGCCACTACTCGCTTTGAAAGCGTTGAATATTTTATTTAAAATTCGTTGAAGTTTAAAAAATATGAAAAAGATAATAATAACAAATTACAAATTCAAGATTCGGGCTTTCAAGTGCCTATATATTCGGGGTGGAGAGCTACGTAAAATTCGATGGCTATAGATACCTCCCCCCCGTTACATACACAATGCGAGAAACATACATACCTTCAGGCAGATTCTTCATTATTTAAATTCTTTAAATATAATATACGGAGATAATATTTAGTGGTAACAATTTGAAAAGTTATACAGCCCTTTATAGAAACTGGACGCAAAATGCCATTTCGAGATTAATAGCCCTTTCGAGCTAACGCCCCTTTGGGATTAAAAAATAAAAATAAAACAGGAGAGGTAACCTACTGATTTTACTATAACCCTTAATTAAGTACACAGATATGACCAAATTCATGAAGTTAACTGTTTATCATATCGGTTAACTGCATGAATCAAGCATATGAATAAAAAATGTAAAATTAAAAAATTCCACTTTCTTCCAAACATGGCCGAAATCATTTTTTATGATATGTCATTCCGTACATTTTATTCGACCAGAATAAAAATTAATTTTGAAGTTGCTTCAAAAATCTTGTCTTCTCGCTCATTAAAAATCACAATTTAATAGTCTATAATTTTACACGAAAACGTTTTGATGTTTTATTAAGCAGTAATTAAATATTCATTAATTCGAATAAAAAAAAGCACTTCAGTAAATTGAATATTCCAGTAGAACAATTTCAGTTGAAAAAAGGAATATGATGAAGTTATAAAGGATAAAGTTACATTTTTAGAATCCTCTGTGACAGTTTTTATGTTATTTTAATTTAGTTTATATAACACTTGATTTCAATACAATGTCCATCGCGGCAGATCTGATAGAATGAATCGATGTCTTAAAGACATATGCTTTATACTAGATGGCACTGCTAACCAACAAATACAGCGAGACAAAAGCTTAATGTCTCATTTCAGCATAAAGGTATGAAAAATTAAAATATGAAGCTTAACGTTTTATTTCTGCTTGGTAATTTTATTCTTTTAAAACTCAAGAAAAAAAAATCTACAAACTTTATATATTTTAGACAGTGTATGAAGATTTGAAGGTCTCCTTAAAAGTGGAGGACCGAGCTGCATTCCCTGTTTCCTCTGTAGGCCTTAAGACCAAACGCGCGAAAGTACAAAGTCTTGGCATTTTTCCGAGTGAAGGAAGGTAGCATCAGCACATTTTTTAATAAAGGAACGTAGTAATAAGTAGTAAAATCTCACTTAATCTTTTGACACGTCGAAAACCCACGCTCCGCTCTGAGACGAGGCTCGGCCCACGCACTGATATTTGCATCAGAATGCAAACCAGGAGTTACGACAGAGCTTTCTTCCGACAGGTGATAACCTTGCATAAATAGGTTTGCTTTTTTTATCATCGCACTTCAAATGCTTAATCAGGCGTGCCCACATCAGCGAAAGCAGAATAGGCGGGGAAAATTCTACAAAGACACGTGCGGAATGCTGAAGCATAACAATTGCTTAATTTAGGATAGAGCAAGATGCACGATTCGCTTAATCTGCAGCTTAGCGTTTGGGGTATAAACGAGAGTATTTCCGCATTTTCTTGCAGTCACAGCCTTTTCACTGTTTATGCTCATAAGCTCTCAAATTTTAGAATACCCATAAACCATCCTTTGATTCTTCATAATCCCGTTTATCTCTCATATGAGCAAGAAAAGGAGTACCTGAAAGAGCACTGTTTACAGCTATTCATTTTGCTGTAGGATGTTTACCAATTACAATCAACTGCCAATTTCTTTGTGCTCATCTAAGGGTGATTACTTAAAGATATACTCTGAACCAAGCTTCACAACATTATGAAAACAGCGACTAAAACAGTGAATTATACAAATTTAGCTTAATATGTGGTATCTAAATACAGTTTCACTCACAGTTAAACTGTCCCAAACGCCCTCGCACCTCAAAGAATATGAGCTCAAACATGGTCTTATTAGTACCGGCGCAGGCTCTGCCATGGCCAACTGGAAGAACACGAAGGTCACGGCTCTGCTCTGATGGCCATCCCCAAATGGCTTTTCCTTTGCTTTGCACCGCTGACTGGTCTGAAGTTTCCCTCAGACCTTAGCATCACCTTCTTTATTCCCTAGAGAGGATAATACCTACTGCAAACAAGAACATGGCATGGGACGGAAAGATAAATCTAACCGTGATTAAACGAAATAAAACATCCGTCATAAATCATCGAAATACAACTTATAAATAAATGATTTCATATTACAGAAGGTAAGCAATGTGCAGGAATAAGATTTACATGTAAACGCACTCAACATATGAAAATTAGAGCCAGTGCTGCAAAAAAGCTTTTTGCAGAAAGTTCTAGTAAACAGCTTTCTGCAACTGTTTTTGCAGTTTGATAAGATACTTATGAAATGCAGTTTACAGTTTCATCACAGAAAGATACACTGAGATGAAGTAAAATTAAAATGATTGAACACCAAAGTCTTACTTCATCTCGGTGGAAATAACAAACACACACACTTATTCCCCAAAAGTCAGAAATTAAAATACTTACTTAACTTCAGATAATACGACACTTAAGATGTTGTCAGTTAGGTACATAACTACAATAATTACACATTCAGATAAACACACTGAAGCTATGACAATTTCACAGTTCATAAATTTGCGAATGATTATTACACAATTATGACATCTGTGAGAGGTATCAGTTACATTCATGAAGACTGAGATTCCCTTTCCCCTAAAAAAGTTCTATAAACAGAATTCAATCAAAACTACGAGACGAGTAACTGTCACTCCTTGTCCCTACGAAAAAAAGCTTCAAAAAATTCCTTGGAAAGTCTTTCCTGAAACGAGGGGAGGTCTGATGACAAGACAGCTGAAAGAATTCCGAATTAGAGGCCACGGAAAACGGACGGGCTGTTGAAGTGCCGCTCGGGTGACATTAACACGAATGGTTACGGTGGGAAATGGTTTGGGAAGGAGGATTAGAAAAAGATAGCAACAAAAAACCGTTAAGTCATCAGGTCGCCGTAGCAATCGTCCCCGGGTGGCCTCTGCCACGATATACGAGAAGAGAATAAAGAGAAATCCCTAGAAACAATTCGAAAAGTTCTGTTTCTACTTTATGACTGACGGTGGCCCCGCACTTCAATGAACAGAAAATACAGTAAAGAATCCTTAAAATAACTATCTACATCTCAGCCAATTTCGATTATCTTCTGAAGGTCGTCGCTTTACAAAAATCATGTTCAATACCATCTAACGTGAATACACATGATGACCGCATCTCAAAAGAATTGTTATTTTTGAGACTATAACTAAACATTAATATTGAACATCAACTGTCTAAGAACAGGCAGGTAATTATGATTTATTACAGAAGTGGTCGCCTTACTGCGGTGATGTTTAATACCGATGTTTATCTCTGTTTTAAAATATATTGGTCACCTTCAGAAGTGGAGGTAGGCAAAGGAGAGAGTACGGAGGTGGTGGCAAAGAAACGGTTCGTTATAATTAAATACAAACTGTACTACTACCTCTCCGAAAAAAAATTTCATTCGTACTTAAATGTAGCTGAAGATAAAATCATAAAATAAATAATTGATGCTTAAATTTGGCTCGCTCTAGAAGGATAAACTAGTTCCAAACTCGTAACAGTCGTAAAGCGAATTATCGCTGTGAGGTAACTACAGAAACTTGAGAAGGTTTAAAATAACCTTTTTATTAAAAGAGAACTTGAAGGTAAGTGCACGTCTTGTGCTAACAAAATCAACTACCACTTGTGGCGATGTAATTAAAGTAACAGTCAACACAAAGACCACACAAACTAAATATAAATCTGAGCTGGCTCAAGAACACTGAACTAGCGTATCAAATTTAAATCTTGGCAGCAGTAACGTAAAGCCGAACAATTACAAACTTATCAGGGGTCGTGACACTTAACCGATAACCATTTAGCCGTCAAAACACTTAGCCGAGAGCAGTTAGCTGACACGGACAGTTAGCTATGGATATTTAACCAACAAGACATTTAGCCGACAGAACATTTAGCCGATAAGACACTTTAGCCGAAAGCACATTTAGTAGGCAACACGTATAGACAAAAGAATATGCGACAATGTTTAAGTAAAATTTGTCTGTATTTATCTGAAAAAAAAAAGCGCTGTTTCCAGTGTATCCTACGAGAAGGTTTATGATTAAGCATCACATTTTTTACTTTTAATATTAAAGAAACTTTGGATTTTTAAATTAGACAGAAAATAAACTTATTCTGGCGTAGATTTTGAAATCAGTTTCGAGAATAATCAGATATAGATCTCCATATTTCGGTTTGGTTTGGTTTATTTGATTATGACAAAGCACTCCAGGGCTGTCTGACTAAAGGAAGGGATGCCTTCGCGGAGGTTTTTCTAGGGGAAACTGACTCATATACACTTTACGCATAGAGAAAGCCACGAAAGCTCCCATGCGGCCAACCCGTCCGCTGGTACTTGAACGCCGGACTGAACTGCCAGTGCCCAGTGATTTTACCGCTTGGCAATTGGTGGGCTCTGTCTTTACATTCAGAAGTGTAGCGTGGTTAAAAGTTCCTTTATTTGTAATCTCCGATTTTATATTTAAAGAAAAGTCTGGAGCAAAGCAAAAATAAATGTAACGTGACCTGTAAGAAAATAATAATGAAACGTGAAGAAGCTATGATATTAGAATTTGGAAGCGTTGAAAAATTAATGTCATTTATGGAGAACAGAAAATTTTGTTAATGTGAAAACGTTCACGAAATATAATTTGCGTTGCATTTTTTTTTTT
>KK121613.1:142666-192404 GCA_000611955.2 Stegodyphus mimosarum | reverse complement strand
TTTACATCTAAATTAAGTGAAGGTCATGTAAACGATCAGAAAATATCAGAAATAAGTTAAAATATATAATATGTTGAAGATCGCAAATGTTAGAAAGTATGAAAAAAAGATTGAAATTATATATAAAATTAAATGATATAATAAATAGAAACATATATTTCAATAATTACGCTCGTAAAATATAGCAAATAAATTATAAATTGGAGTACATTAAACATTACGAAGGTTAGAAAGAAGAAAAAAAGTTAAAATTGGATCTAAAATTAAAATCATATGATAAATTAAAATGTATATCTGAATAATTACACTCCTAAAATTTAATAAGTGAAATAAAATTACGAGTATTTGGTTAAAAGATATGAAGAACGTTCTGTGTAAAATGAGTAATGTAATTAAGATAAAGGAAAATGAATATGCTGTGATGAAATAAAAAATTGTAAGGCATACGTTAAAACTAAGAGTGCATAGGACATTATAATTCTTGAAATATAGCATAAAAATTAAAAATTTACATCTACCTGCCAGTCATTAAATTCCAGGCGTTTAGAGAACATAAGAAATAATCATTATATGCCAAGTAAAGACCAAGAAAAATACAAAGGAAAAAAAATCCTAAAATTAGAAATTACCACTGGAAAATCAACAAAAGATAATCTCTTATCAAAGTGTGACGACACCTTATCAGCTAAATTCAGATTCCTATAACCCTCCTCCTTATCAGTTAGTTTACTCATCTGCAATCCGCCTCTGAACTTGCACCGCCTCCCAACTTGCACCGCCTCACCTGCTTCCGGGCTCATCCGCAATCCGCCTCCTGGCCGTGAACTGTCCGTTTCACACTACTCAAGAGTTTCCTTCGCGATAAATATGTAAAATCCGCCAGGAAATACGTTCACTGCATCCATAATCCGTGTGTTCTGTATTAGATATGTACCATTACGAACTGCATTTTGCATATAGAAAATGAAACCAATGTAAAAATTCTCTTCTTCATGATTTCATTCAAACATCAAAAACGAATTTGAATTAATTCAGCATCTGCAGTTCCTAAAATGACTTTTATTCAGAAAACTGTTCTCACAACTTCAGAAAACTGTTCTCACAACTAGGATCACTAAGAGCAACTGTGAAAAATATTCGTAGCAGTATTACATTATTTGCAACTTTGTTCTCAAACTTGTATTTTAGAATAATAATAATTTAGTTGATACTCTCAACTTTCAAGTTTGGATGGAACAAAAACAGTATAACAAGAGTACGACGCTGTCGAAATCTACTTCGACGGTCTACATGAATACTTCTATAAAATAATATTTCACATGGCAAATGCAGGAGCGCCCCTCCCGCCAAAAAAAATAAAGGCTGTCATACCTGAAACGAAATTCCGACAAACCGCGGTCGAAAAGAACAATCATCAGACACTTGTTTACAGGAATTTCACGTAATTAAACTGTACAGAAAAATCCGATAACACTCATTATCTAATCCAACTAATCTATCTAACTATCTGATCCAACGATTGATTTACAGGCAAAACAACATCGAATATAATCTCTCCTCCTCCTCACTTAGACGCAAAAATGCTTTGCCGTATATGAACTAACGTTTTAAGGAAATGAATTTTATTCCCCCCTACACATATATTCACTTAATAACTACAGATAAAGACATTATAGAATACTATTCGATGTGGGCAGTCTACGCTCTCAGCAATCCGTACTCATGGAATTATACTTTTCAGCAAACACTCTATAAGATAACCACCGACGGTCCCATATGATTTTGGGGACGGCCGTGGGTAGAAAAGATCGTCTTAGTGGATGTCGTCTTAAGGAGATGGATGATATTCAGTATGAAATTTCTTTACGCTGTCAGAAATTATAACTTTCGGAAGTATTCGGCAGAATAGGACTCACTGTACTTTTAAATGGCTTAAATGTTATAATTTGTAAAAAATAAGAGATTTTTCTATCTCGTTGAAATGGCAGTAGTTTCCTATTCTTACAAAAAGGCATTTTCTTCGCAAAGCAAAAACACGACCTTTTTCACTAGTTAAAAAAAAAAAGGGAGGGGAATAAGGAGGCATAATATAATTGAATTCCTTATCGTCTTGTTATTAAACTGGGATCAGCAAGAAGATATTCCCTTCCCCCCACAGCCGTTTAAAGAAATCAAAGAATGCTCATTCTTCATGCCACTACAAACTTCCCAGTCTAGACGGCACTGTGGTTAAAAGAAATTATGACGCACGTTAAAAGCTGGTCATGGCACTATAAGAATGGTTATACTCGGAAGCGAGAAGCAATACTGTGGAAAATGGGTAAAAAAAAGGAAGCAGCAGATCAAGACGGACCACCCCCCGAGCCACTCCGAAAGCAGTCAATTGACCCCCGTCACTTAAGAGGGTGTACGGTAAAGGAGAGAAAAAAAATAAAATCACCTTTCAGGTTAAATATCAAACCCACAGGAGGTCTGACAGCTCCATGGTATTCGAGATCTGCATGTCTATACGCACTAAGGGGGCAAAGCGTATCACTTTTTCTCTTAAAATAATAAATGGGGGGCCGGGGACGGTAAAAGAAATCGCAGATGGGAAGTAAGGTTAAAGAAAATAAAACGAATAAAAAAGTAGGTTAAAAATACTAAGTAAAAAACAGATATATTACCCTAAAAGCACTTTTTACTTAGATTTTTATTTCACTTAACTTTCTTTTAATTTTACGAACATTACAAAAAAAATATACGGATTTCGTGTTTATTTAGATATTTATTTAGAATTTTAATTAAAATTGCTTTATTTCCCCGTGCAACGCAGACGATTTAGCTACGTCGGAAAAATAAAAATACAAGAGCGCATACATTTAATATTTAATAAATAAATATCTCATAATTACTGCTGCCATCCACAAATATCGAAACAAATCGAAGTTTTACCAGAATATTCTAGTAAATAATTAAAAAGCCTATAAAAGCCAAATTAAAACACCTCATCTCAGTTAAGTCCGGCCATTGCAATTGCTAAACTTCAAGAAACAATTCCGCACATAGAGCATTGGTGCACCAAATGGCGAATCGCCATAAATGCAACTAAATCGCAATTACTCATTATTAGCAAGAAGAAGGCTAAAAAGTCCTTAAATGTCAGACTTACCCTTTTCGACGTAGAAGTCCCAATTGTAAAAAAGGCCAATTACCTAGGTGTGGTTTTTAATCACAAATTTACGTGGACTGATCACTTCAATCACATCCGAAACAAGACCGTAATTGTTATGAAAAGCCTTATGCCGCTTTTAGGAAAGTATTCGCAACTGGATTTGTTACGTAAGAAGCACCTTTATACGGCAATAGTGCGCCCTATTTTCTCTTATGCCTCCCCGGCCTGGGCAGCTTTTACATCACGCGACCTCTACAGAATACAAGTTATGCAAAACAAATTTTTACGGCTGATTACGAATGCCCATTACTTTGTGTCCAACGATATGTTACACAGAGATTTAAAGATTGAAACTGTCAAAGATTATCTTCTTCGAATTAATGACAAGTTCTTCAACAAGGCTCTCACTTGCCCACACCTGGAGATCTTCAACACCCTTGACTATGAAATTCTCATAGAGGACAGATATATCAGACCTTATGCCGCACATATATGTAATTTAAACTTTCCCGCGTAAAGCACTTGACACTTACTTTTGCTAGCTATTTGCTGGTCTGTACGTAATGTATATATTCTACTTATTCAACTTTATTTTCACTATTTTTGTATTTGTATTTTTATCATTGCATATTTGTATTTTTATCATTGCATATTTGTATTTCTTTATGTTTGTATTTTATATTTGTGTCTGTATTTAATTTCATATTATGCGTTTTATATTTCTTGCGCTCTAGGCCATTTGTCTGGTTTTGCGTTTTCTCTCTCCTTGTCGCTGCGCCGATTGTGATCATTTTTGGTTTTTCTAAACCTGGTGATGCATGGTCACCCCCCCTCCTTTTTCGTGTATGTATTTCACCTACCTGGACCTACCCATATCATGTGCCTTTTGGGCAAATTATCAGGAGCCGGACACATCGTGCAATTGCTACGATATTCCGGCAATACTTGACTGGACTGGACTGGACTCATCTCAGTTGTAGCTGTTTTAAGCGAACTGTTTGTTTACTTAATGCTGCGATTGATTGTAACGAATCTGGTGTGAGATTGGATTAATTTTATCTGTTTTGAATTAAATTCTGTTTAACGTTTGAGATATTGTGATATTGTACGAATATCTCTGACGAAATATTTCAGTGTTTTGTTTTATTTCTTGTGAAAAGAATAATTTTGTTAACTTTTTAACGACTTGTGCGTTCAATCCATTACGAACCCGTACGCACGCAACAATATATTTACTTAGGGCAATGGTAAGGAAAGTTAATTATTGTACATTTCCGTGCAAAAGCTGAGAATAAGTTCGAGTGTAGGCCTATAAACGAACTCATAATGATTTACAAATAATTCGATCATCGTAATGATATAATAAGCTAAATAACCAAGAAAATAATTTTGTTTTTCCTTAATATACATTATTAAAATTTCTTAGTACTGGTATTCCACTCGGAATTTCTAGCAATTCTCTGAGGCCTCTCTCTGCCAGAAGCAAGTCGGTATAAATGTCACCATCCTCACTTTCTTTACTAACATCGTTGTTATTCGCTTCATAGATAATATCTACAGCTCTGCCCATGCCATTAATCAGCAGAAGTAATAGTGTTTAAGCTTTAACTAGCAGAGAGAGCAGTCCTCTTTTTTGCGGATAAAACAGAAATGAAGAGCTGCTTTACGCATAAAAGCAACAGCGTAACTGACCAGAGAAAAAGGTATTATGACTGCTTGAAAACAACTACCGCAATATAAATTGGAAATAAAAGTTCTTCACGCTGTTGTGATAGTGGCACATGATGAGCATGCTCAAAAGTTGGAAAAAATGAAAAAGAGAAACTATCGGCAGTAAAATTATCCATTCAATCTGCAATACTCGGTAGACTATTCATTTACTTTTATTAACCAGTTATTTTATGCTAATGATCTTTACTATCTTTCTCGCTTTCTGTTCTCCTGCCTAAATGCTAATTTCTAGTATTCAAATGAGATAGAAAGAGTTAGTTATTTAAAGGAAGGTATCAGAGCGTGTTCCGCCTGCTAAAGGCCACGTTGCTAGTTGAATCTCTTGATACCAATTCATCTGCTACGTCACGCCGATATTATGTTGCAGCTAATTTGCGAGCTTTTAACTTTTGAGCTAACTTATAATTTACTTAGTTAAATTCAATTCTTTACATTTGATTTACGTCATAATTGCAGGCTGATTCTGTAAGCACAAGCTGTGCCTGTCACACAGAATTCGCCAATGAAGCTTGAAAATCACATTCGGCTGTGTTGTAGAGATATTAGGTTTCTTGGATGCTGTACAGACATTAGGTTTCTTTGATGCCCTCTCGCATCAAAGAAAACCTGGACCTCTCGAATATGGGATTCAAACCCTGGACCTCTCGAATACGCGCCGAGTGTGCTACCATTACACTACGAAGGCATGCTAGAAGGAGGCAGAAAATGCCTAACTGCGTGGCTCTAAATGGTAGGAAATATGCAGTTCAAGTACATCAGGGCGGATGCCTAATGAGACTGTTCCTTTGCTAGGGCCAATCATATGATCGTTTATGTTTCCGCTTGGAAGCACTAATGGTGTCTGCAAGATAATATGCAAGTGGTTTAATGATAAGATGCTCAACAGGCTAAAAATTCCTAGGGTCAGTAAATGCGAAAGGATTAAAAAATTGCAGGAAAGATATTTTTATCCGCTATCTGGTGAGGAATTTCAGGGTAATGTACAATTTACATGTTTTATATACAGTGACTCACTCATCTTAGAGCAGCCAATTTCCTAAGACGATTTGCTTTGAAGGGGGCCCTATTTCTGGGAATATAAATTAACGATGGTATTGAACTTTACTATCAAACACGACCACTTCCATGTGATCGTCGTACGGAGGATTCAAAGTATTTAAGCTTATATTTTATTTGCTATAATCACTGCTGTTCTTTGTCACGTAATCATTTATCTTTCATACTTAGAGATAACCCCTTTTCCTATACATCATAAAATCTAATAGCAGAAAGTTAAAAAAAAAAAAAAAATCAGCGTCTTAAATCTCCGCAGTGGGGAAATCAGCGGAAGGAAATAATATCCTCGTTAGCGATTAAGCAGGACTGCTTGAAATTCCGACAACAGATAGAGAGATAATCGCAACGTCTGGAGGAGATCTCATTGACGTTTATGAGCTTGGACGTCGTAAAAACTATTTTAAAATCCGTTGCTTTGCGGTTGCAAGAGGAACGCAGAAATGCGAGGCTCTCCATCTCATCAGATTTATGAATTCCAAAGGGAGTATAAACGTTACAGCGTTCATCCTCGCTTTTGAAACGACTTTCTAAAATGTCTCCATTAAACTGAGGTTTGAAAACACCAACCACTTGCAATTAGGTATTTCAGAACCGAACATAGGATTATCTTCAGCGTCAGGAAAAAAATACGCGCCAAACCGTCTCTCTAAAGTCAATATGGTGCAGGAATCATGCAACAGTTACATAGGTTCTTAACATTGATTCTTTTGGCTCTTATCATTTAATGTGTTATTCATTAAAATTATGTAGTATTTTCCTCTAAACACCGCTTTTCACAGTTGCTGGAGAACGGGGGGAGGGGAAGCAACGAATAAATAAAACTAACATATCAAATCTACTATTCGGAATTGAACTCTAAAATTTACAGATCTGATGTAGTTTTTTGAGTTGATTTCAAATATGGAACTGAAATTTGTGCGAAATGTAACCGACGAAATCAAAGCAAAATTATTTAAAATACAGCACTTTTGATTTTCGTTTCAAATCGTAATCTGAGAATGTTTCAAGAAATATGAAACACAATAATTAAAAATTATGCATAACAGAAACCGATAAAATGCGTTGGAAGGCAATAGGATTGGTTTGGTTGTAGAGTCATTAGCTATTTTCGATGTCAAGAAGCTGAAGAAATGAGCCACGCCCTCGCCGGGACTCGAACCACGGACCTCTCGAATACGCGTCGAGTTTGCTAACTACGAAGGCAGGAAAAATACATTATATGGTTATTTGCGAACAGCTAAGCACTCGAGAGCTATCTGCTTAAAAAGGGAAGGGATAAATTCGTGGAGGAACGCTCTAAGAAAAAAAAAATGGCTCATATTTATGGTATGTATGGGGACAACCACGAAAACCATTTGTCATCATTCAGCCCATTTGCGTGGGATTCAAAATGTTTCGAACCCCAGCACTCAGCGATCTTAACCGCTCGACCAATGCAAATTGAAAATCAGTTAAGTCGACATACACAGTCTATATTTCTTCACAACAGAGTATACAGACTCAACACTAAAAAAAATTTCCTTCTCAAACAGCACACTCGCTTATGCATTCTTGTTCCTTATCGCTTAGGTCTGCACAGAATTCATTCGTTTCTCCAGGATTTTGACTTACAAGGGAAGCCGATGCGTAAAAGCGACCATCGAAAGCTTCTTTTAGTAGTGATATTCTATTATTAAACATAAAAAATATGTCCTCATGTTTTGTATGTACATAACGGCGGCCCCTACAACTACATTTTGCACACACGTAGACTTCCACACGGACATGTGAACCCTGAAGCTCGAATTAACTTCCAATTAGTTTTTTTTATTTACTTTACGTTCAATGCAAAATTAATGAAATTTTGATTAATAAGTTTAGCGATTTAAAATCAGTGGTGTTGCCATTCAGCAAACCAAAAGTATTTAGGTTTTAAATTTAATATGAAAACTCAGCAATTTACAATAAATGTGTTCCCATTCGGTAAAGCGTAATGTATTTGCCTTTTCATAATTAATCAACAAGCTCAGCTATTTAAAAGAATTGTGTTTGTCACTGGCCGAAATAAAATATTCTTATCTTCAAGAGCCAAAGCGTTGCCATTCGGCAAAGGATTAATTTTTCTTCCAAATTTCATCAATATATCATATTATTTTGTTATTATCATATTAAATGATTTCAAAGCAATAAAAGGAATTCTTAACGTCTATTATTATTAATTGGGTAGCTGGGCCCGTGAAATTAAACTAGCTGACTCATTAAAATCATGGTATACAGAGGGTGTTTGCAGAATTTTGGAGAGGCTTCAAGGCCGTTTCATTAATATTTTAAAGGCTAAGAGTGTTTTGTTAACTGTTCGATATGATAGCTTTTTTTCGGAATTATAAGTGTGCATCGCGACTTCCACGATAAAAGGGCTTTACGTAAAATTTCCAAAAAGGTGTATTTATTGATACCCATTGTTCTTCTACTATCTTCCAGAGTCCATCAATCGTGGTGGTTTGCGCTTAGACACAACTCTTCAAGATCCCACAAGCAAATTAGTCAATAGACGAAATGTCAGGGGACTTCGCAGGAATAAGTTGACAAGGCATATATATATATATATATATACACACACAATACCTATATCAGTTTTCATTCTCTTACCCGCCCCGCAAAGGAATGCAACGTTACTTTTCGAAGTATGACTTTGGTTTGCTGAAGTATCACTCTTTGGAAGTCAATGAAATAAAGAAATGGAATTTCTTCTGTAAATATCGCACGTAAAACTTTCTCTTGGTCGTTTGAGTTGATTTTAACATTTTTTTCTCATATTTTTAATTTCGCACTGTAAGAGAATACTGAGACAATCATAAACCCTTTCTGAACCTTTCTTTGCATTGACGGAACCAGGTTTGCACAATTTTTTCTCTACATTTTTCAGAATAAATAGACTTTTTTGTTGCAGTCATTTAGGTAAATTCACGCTTCAACAAGGCTTACCATATTGTTACGAAATGTCCAGCTGCAGAAAGATAGCTTCCCCGCAAAGCAGGTTCAGGGTTTCCAGAAAATGGCAAGGAAAGGCACGGTTGTCAGATTTGGCGCGAAATCGTCCATTTTGGCGACAAAACCAGCGATATGCTGTAGAAGGATAGAGAACATTCTAGAACGAATTCTTACCCCAGTATGTTCTCGAAGGCAAGCCAAAAGCTACACAAACCCTGCCTGCACGCGGAGTAGCAGTTAGGGTCGAGTTGGTTGTCGAGCGCATCGAGAGTGTGCACCCTTGAGGCTATCGAGTGCATCGCGAGTTATAGCGTGAATGGTCTCAAGAGTACGTTGAGTTCCGAGAATGACCGAACCGAGTCGGGGAGAGTACTCTAGTGCTTTGCCGTGAAGCTGTCTTCGCCGTTATAGCCGGAAGGTTATGTTGCTGATTGTTTCAGCGTGTTTCTCGTAGTTTTCCGAAAACTGTAAAAATTTTCGTCAAATTCTGTCGTCAATCACTCCAAATTCAAGAACCCGTAAGAACGCAAAAATATATTTCCATTTATCTCCTGATTTATCTTCTTTTATATAGTCTTCATGCAGAGTTCTGCAGATTGCTCTGCGTTCAGTCACATGAGTCAGCAAAAGTTGGTAAACAATATGTTTTTTAGCTTTTTAAAGTTGTAAATCTAGATTTATTATTTTATTTATTGTTGCTACACGTGTATTTAAAAGACTTTGCAATTGATTTCTGCGTCGGCGGATTTTTTCTTTTTACCAATTATTTAACTTTAGAGAAAAAGTACGTATCTGTTCTGGTTATTCGCTAGCAGTCTTCTTTCCATGTAGAAGTAATGACTGACGGTTTTTCTCTTTCCGATTAATAATGTAGCTTATTTCGCACATAGAAACTTTAATACCACCTTTTCCGAAACGTTTTTGAATTACGGAATCGGAATATTTTTCTTCCGAAAGCGCAAAAACATGCCCGTCAACCCGTGGACTGTTTATATGCGATATTTTGAAAGAATAAATTGAAAAGTAGCGTAAGATATTTCTCATTTCAAATAATAAGCTGTTGCCAGAAATTTTTGTCACAAAATATTTGCCTTTTCTTTTCAATTCTTTATCGAAATGGATCTAAAAATGTGTAAATACCCTCTGTAAATACAAATGCTACATTATTCGGCACACTTTCATTTCAGTGACCCTCATATTTGGAAGGCCTTCAACAGCAAACTTAATATGTAATTCCACTCTTCATACTCAAAAACAGACGTGTTCTTGCAACTTTTCATAGATAAATGAGTCGATTAAAGAAAAGTTTTTCAAATATGTCAAATAAATAAATTTTAGAACTTGCAATCTCATCCTTAAGACTGTAACAGCAAAAAAAAAAAAAGAAAAAAAAGAGAGAGAGAGAGAGAGAAAGAATTCTTATAATTATCCGACTTGAACTATCCTCTCCCAAAAAAAAATTCATACTGAGGGCTATTGCAAGTATTCGTTGTCTTGCATTGTTTGGTCACCCATTACAATAAGAACGGACATGCTGTCAGAATTCCTGCTACAGAAGCGATCGTCTCCCACCTACCGAAAATTTTCAAAAGTGTATTCAAATCAGAAACCTTTAATGGATAAACGCCAAATATGAACTTTTGCATCCCCACAGGAAACAATAAATTAAAAAAAATTCGTCTGACTGCCCCAATCATTGGCAGTTCTCTGTCGACACAGCATCAACGTATGGCTTAAGCACAGGCAATTGAATGGAACTGCAGCTTCAGACATCACGCCTTGAAATAGAAGATAGCTTCGAAAATCCAGGAATTCTCATGAGAACACAAATATCATTCCTAGAATCCGTAACATGAATTAAAAAAAAATAAATAAAATTTAAATTTAAAAAAAAAAAATCTGAAAGGTTTCAGACTTTAAATTACGTTCCAAAGGGGCTTTTTTTTAACATTTTCTGTGTTACCCTTATTTATTAAATATCATGCTCTTCGCACTTAAAATTCAGTTAAAGAACAACATCGCAAAATAATTTTAAGCTGAGCATATGTTTAGAATTTCCGATACACAGTGTCACGCGCTGGAAATTATTATTATTTTTTTTTTTTTTTTTGTACAACGTTGCCATTGCTCGCTTGTTAATCAAAAATTCGTTTAAGTATTTATAAAATATGAAATCGATAATAAAGCATATTCGAAATTTCAAATTTGGGCTTCCAGATGCCCATATTCGCAGCAGGATTACATCATTCAAAATTCGATGGCTCTAGGTACCGTCGTTTTATTACAATGCGAGAAACATACACACACTTATGCACATTCTTCATTATTTAATTTCTTAAAATATAATACAGGGCTACAATATTTGGTTGCAACAGTTTGAAAAGTGAACCGACATTTAATGTTTCGGACACAAAATCGCAAAACAAAAACAATAGTCCTTCAGGGACAAGGCCCCTTTGGATTACTTTAATATATATATATTTATAGTACAGTAACAAAGTAATTTGGAAGATAAAATGAACGATCTTAATGCTCCGTAGTTTCGCAACAATTTTGCTTCTTTTTATTCTCGACACTGTGCAGGCGAAAAATACGATGATAAATTCTCTCGGGTGATTAATAATAACAATAATAATGATGATAACAACAATTCTTCAAGTGATAACAATTAAAAAAAGACTTAAATAAAAGCGGAAAAAGCGCAAATCAGAATAACAGAATTCGTGACACTTAATCCCAAAGGGTCACAACATAATCTTTCGATATTAACGATAGTATAAAAAAAATAAGCTGTTCATCCTAACAAAAATCACGACAAACAGCAAAATTGGTGAGGCAATGTCAGCACGCAACCGCTGTTAAGTTCTTCATTCCCGCGAAAAGCCGACAAATGAATACATCCACTAAGCTTCCGTTCATTTATTAGCATAATAGGGAAAAAATGCCACCATCTGCTTTTCAAACGCTTGCCGCCTATAAAACAAAGTGACTGCGACAAGTGCCCGTAAAGTTAAACGACGGTTTATGAGGAGGGGGGTTTCAGAGGGAAGATGCAATAAATAATGGGAAAATAAGCATGGAAAGGAAGACTGGCGGGAACGGCACCTGTGCACACAAACAACACCTGGGGTGGTGCGTGAAAGCGAATCTCCTATATTTTTTTTTCGTTCGTTATACAGTGAAAAGTGAGCTGTTTCATAAATGGTCAATGTCAAGCTACAGTAGTTCACACGATGATAATTAACCGAATGTACAGTCATATTCTTTTTTTAATTTCCTAGCTAGTTTATCTTCAACTGCTGTTAGCGATTTATCACCCCCACAAAAACTTACCTCAAGAATTTGCTAAAAATACAAAAGAAGATATAAGCTAGCCAAATGAATCTTAAATTAATCAGAACTTATTACTACAGAAAGTAAAAGCCCACTGGAAGTGTAATTCGGCAGAACTTGTTTGAACAAAAAGCCAATCGAAACGGTTGTGGTTGTTACATAAACTTTTCTAAAGTCCCACGGAGTCCTTTTAAAGTCTTTACATTTCATTATAATTTGCAAACATTACTTTTCTTTTGGCAATTTGCGCTCAAACCCGGACGCATCAGGTGATAATCACAGTTCATCACAGCAATAGAAATAGGACATTATATTAATTAGAAATATTTTTATTCTACTTAAGCGTTCATCCAAGAGTCAATGCTGATTTTAATAACCTCGTTAAAAAAACGAAAGCCGAACTGAATTTTTTTATTAAACTCTATAAACCATAGGTTTGCATGTGAAACTAAAACCCAATTTTAATAACCTTCCTCTTGGCAAGACTAAAAGGTTAATTGCAAACAAATACAATTAATCAAGTTGTGTGCCACGCTGTTGAATATCTAGTCGAAGATGCTACTGAAAATCTAACTATAACTATCAATCACCGTTTTGTTCTTACAGCTACAAAATACAATGAATTCTATCTCGATGACCATCTCTCTAAGACCACTGAAAGTG
Organism: Stegodyphus mimosarum; assembly: GCA_000611955.2. Classification (NCBI taxonomy): domain Eukaryota; kingdom Metazoa; phylum Arthropoda; class Arachnida; order Araneae; family Eresidae; genus Stegodyphus; species Stegodyphus mimosarum. The sequence continues at coordinate 179,497 of KK121613.1, read as the reverse complement.
ACTACTGGAAGTTCTAAATAGATAAATAAACATTTTCTAAGACGACGACTGCCATAGAAGACCACAATTACCAGAATCTATGATGAACGTCTTAAAGAAAGTTCACTGTAATAAGATATGCTGATAAATACGTCAGTTAACCTGACAGAAGTAAGCGAGAATTGACTAAGAAAACAACATGCAGGAAAATACAAAATTGGTCTTCCATTATCCTCTAATAATAAACGAGTTAATTTAAGCTTAACTGGGGAAGCTACGAAGTCCATTTCTTCGGATGCGTGCTACAAGAAATAATATAGGTTATTAAGGACAGAAATGTTCAATATTCACGTGCCTTCTAATGAAATTCGCAGCAAGAAATTTGTTAGTGCGCAGATAAATCTCAAAGGACGACAGCAGTTGAATTTTACGCAATAAAATCCATGGATTAGTTCACTCCTTCAGAATTTGTTAGCGCGCTACTAAATTTTGGGAAGCAGAGCATAATAATAAATCATAAAAGTTCATATGCATAACATATAATCATCATGCTCCTTATATAAATACATGGAAATAAAGTGTCCATTATTATTACAGACCTAATAGATCCCGTTTTTCTCCCTCAACAAACCGAACCGGAAGTAAAACAAAGCAAAACGAAGCCACGAGATATATAAAATTCCTTTCTGTCGTCTTGATAATTTGGGGAAAGCAAAAATAACAACGAGAGGTTGCAATACATCCGCGCTAAAAACGCCGAAGTGAGAGACAGAACAGTTTTAGCATTTTGCGGGGGTAAAAAGGAACAGAGGTTCTTAAGAGGAGAAAGGAGTTGTCAGTCGACGGTAGATGCTGCGCAGGTAAACGCAACATTCAAAACAAACACCATTTAACTCCACAAAAATTTTGAAAGCTGTTGTTAGTAGTCATTTCAAATTCACGAGTACGAGAATAAGCACAGCTTAATAGGAAGATGCGTCTTCATCGGCATGAACGACCGCTGCCATCTATGTAAGTAGGCACAGATCTTAATAAATCTCTCCAATTAAAATACGATGTTTACCACAGTTTCAGCGAGGTCATGAAGAAGGCTATGCATATGTGCGACATGTCTGCAGTGAGACAAGATTATGCAGGGACTGTTTAGCATCACGGACCGCAGTCTCTTTGGCACAAGCCTCCGGTGTCGTTATCTCTATCCAAATATACAGCAGAGCATTCTGGCAAGAGCTAACGCAGTTCCTATTAACAGCTGCTATAAAAATCTGAAAAATGTGTCATAAATTGTTAAAATAATGCGACATAATGACATTCTGGACTTTTTTTAAGAGATTAAGAGTTTTGACATGGACAAAAAATTGCACCTAAAACAAGGAAAGCTTAAAACATGAAACTTTTTGTTTTAATTATTTTTAAAATTTCCTCAAAACTATTGCTGGAGTGCAAAAAATTCTGGAATGTTTACATTCTAAAATGCAGCGACAGGGTATACAAGGCTGCAATAAAAAAGTAAACTCTGTCCTTACCGGTGGACCATAAATTAAACCCGATGTTCAGAGCTTAAATTTGGCGCAATGACACTTGCTTCAGTTGCTTTTATTTTTTTTCAGGAAAGCCCAACTAAGATGATAAACGAATGTTTTTTAAATAAAACGATGATAAAAGATGATAAAAGATGAAGATAAGATTTAAAGATGATAAAAGATGTTTTTTAAATGAATTAAAATATGTTAGCCACATAATATTGTTTAGCAGTAAATTATATTAATATTTATGCTACCTTCAGAATATATGCTTCTCTATCTTAGCAAAGTATGATAGAATATCTAGCAGAACTCCATGTTAAAATATCATTGCCTTAGGAACTGGAATATTTACGGATCGGTCAAGAAGGACTTTTACATAGATTAGTAATTTCTAATCGCGAAAACACCGCTCAAAATATTTTTCCTTGATTTTCGATACTATGGCTTGCTAACGTTAAATTATTCACCTCTCACTTTCTTCATTATTTCATTTAATTTCTAATGGCACATTTATCTTAATTTAATATGTTTTTGTAGCAATGATCTATTACAGAACTTTCTTTTTATATAAGGTCAGAATACAAATTCCTTTTTCGCTTTTCAATTATGATTTAATTGGAGCTTCTTTCTTACCTGCGAAATCAAGAGAATTCGTTTTTTAACTACTATCTCTCATGGAATCCCCCCCTTTTTTTACGTCCGATCTCCTCTCAGTATAATTGCACTGAAACCTCCCACGGTCATAGGTGACCATCTGTCTGCGACGATCGTCTCTGAAAGCGATTAGTATTTTTCAGTTCATAAATAAACTCCGGTATTGAATGCATCATTACGACGACCCACTTTACGGAAGAACAAAATTATCTGGAATTTTCAATGAACGTATTAGAAAGCAACTGTAATTTTTTTTCAATCACAGCTCTTGCGAAAATGTAATAACATAAGAGCTTTACAAATTACATATGGATGTGAAACGTACTAATCTCAAATATAAAATAATCTGATGTGGACATCACAAGACTTCCTTATATGGCCTATTACATTATACACATTTTTTGCTACACTTATAAGGTATTTCTCCCGCCTTCTTGGCATGCCTTTGGTGTAGTTCAGCACGCTCGTCACGTATTCGAGAGGTCCGTGGTTCGAGTCCCGGCGAGGGCATTATTTTTCATCTCTCCTGTTTCAAAAAATACCTAATGTCTCTACAACTTCATTTAAACTTATTCTCAGAATTTCATTTGAGATATATTTCTTATTCAATCAATTCAGTTCTCATTTCGCGGCAAGGCAAAAATACATAAGAACTCAAAACACTTTCATTTAAAATCGCAAAATACAGAAAAACCTAAAACACACACACACACACACAAAAATTAAGAATTAAAATTAGAGTTTGTATGCAAAAACATTCAATTCGATCAACGGGCAGAAAGGCAAAATTTTCGAGCCACAAAACTGAAGATTAACTTTCGGTCCCAATGGGCAAAAAGACATTGAAATTGGTGCACGAAATGATTTAATTCACTATTCTGCTAAGTGTTTCAAATATAAACAAATGAAGGCCTGCTAAACTTTTAAATTGTTGGTAATTCTACGGTAGAGGTTTTATTTTATTTCGTTGATTGTTATTTTTATTTTTGAACTATTTCCCCACAACGTTTCCCTACCTTCGTTGATTGTTATTTTTATTTTTGAACTATTTTCCCACAACGTTTCCCTACCAGAATGAGTTTTCAGTATTACGCTTTATGCAAATAAAGTAAAAACGAGTTTTTCAGCCGAGCTCTAAATTACTTCAGTAGGATAGCGTGTTCTACCTTTCGGCTACGTTGTTGCTATTACTTAAAGCTTGCTATTCTATGGCCGTACTATAAATACGTGCCTACTATTATAGTATAACGCTAGTTGTCCTTAATTTAGAGCCCTCTGCGAATTTGATTCTGTGCAGTTCGGCTGGTTAAATTTATCTAGCATTGGTTTAGTTTTATATTTTCTGTTTTGAGTTCAAGCCCAAGTAGAGGTTTCTTGTACGTCCAAGCGGGGTCATCAGTAAATACATTTCGAGTTAGAATAAAAAGATAGTTAATCCTTCTCCGGAGTTGTTACTTACAACAACTCGGCGAATAGTCGCTACATAGTTTTTCAGCATTCTAACACTCAAAAAACCCAATTTAACTACGATATCACACTGCAACTATTAATGAAGATTAACTAAGGCATAAAAATCTTAATCGGAAATTAAGAACGACATAATTCAATCACTTTAAAAGCAAAAGAATACTAAATTTACCAACATACAGGAATAAACATACAAAGCTCCCCGAACACGTTTTCTGCAGATGATTGCAACAAAAAAGAGAATTGAATAACTGGATGTTACAGTAGTCACATATACGAAATCTCACGGCTAATCGTTCTTGAGTAAGGCGAGATATAGTCACATGTATGTACATGTACAGACGTCACGAAAAAATCCGTTCTGAATTTGTTTTAAATCCATTTTACGATACATTTGGGTAAAAAATAGTCCTTTATTCTATCCGTAAGTACACATGTCACTCAAAATAAAGTCTAGATGGGTTTGAGAGGGGTCAAAATGGATATTTTTCTTGAAATATGACTTCGCGATTTCAGTACTTCCTTTACTTCATACAAGGCAACTTTTACTTCATACAAGACAGGTGTCACATTTGCTTACAGATAACTCGGCTCCCATGAACGCCCTCTGGCGGAAAAGGGAAAAGCGTAAATACATGCATAGTCGTACTTTCGTCTATTTTGGGAAGTAGTCTAGGAGTTTTGATGTCTTTCAAATATTTTAACTGAGATAACCATGTAAAAAATTTCTTTGCTAGATCATTCGGCAGATTCGTGTCCCAGTTAATTTTCCGTTTCCAGCACTCCTGCAGTATCAGTTTAGGCATGAGAGTAGCTGGACTAATAAACCCAATTGGGTCAAAGATCTTACTCAATTCGGAAAGAACAGATCTTTTGCTCAATACAGGATTTTCTTCATCTTTTATGTGACAATACAAAGTATCGTCAAACAGGTCCCATTTCAGTTCCAATACAGATACCTTTACAGAGCTAGATTGAGAAACAACTTACGAAAAAGATTTCGAGCGGAATATTTAGGGCAACTAAAACAAAGCTCAAAATTCATCAGCGAACCATCGTCGGTGAAAGTTGGTGATCTTGTCATCGTGTCCAACAATGAAAAAAGGATAAACTGGCCCTTAGCTAGAATCCTGAAATTTTTCTATACCTCTTGAACTCAACTTTACACCTGAGTCGGACATTAAAGTGAGGTACAGAACCCGACAAAAGACTTGAACTCTAGGTCAGTTGAGGTCCATCCTCTGCTGATACTGGACCTCAAGGTGGGAGTGTCACATTTGCTTACAGATAACTCGGCTCCCATGAACGCCCTCTGGCGGAAAAGGGAAAAGCGTAGTCAGTTGAACGTGTGACGCGTCTAATAGAAGTCGAATCGATAGACCGTCTCCGTATATATTTGAAACGTAATGCTTATAATGATTGTAACCTGTAAATAGTATGTAAATATCTTTCACATGTTAATTAAAATTTCTGAAAAAATTCCTAGTAGTGTTCTGCAGTGATTAGAATTTCAGCTTAGACTAACGGAAATAGAAAGGAAGCAAGCAGTTCCAGGGCAGCCCTTTAGAAGGTAAGTGATTTTTCACTTATCTATTTATTAATCTAAAATTTTAATACCAAAAAGTTGATAAAATTTTAACAACAGGAGTAAGTCACAAATCAACTTTGGACTTAATAGGGAACCCTATTGTAAGATACAGTATGTTTGCTCTTTGAAGAAAATGGCTTTCGTGCTTGATTCTCTTGTAAGTCGAAAAATACTTCTACAGAACCGTCGTAAATCCAAGGTTGACTTTTCCTTAATTCAACTATACATGTAATAGATTTAACAATAATTCAAAGCTGAATTATAAAATGAAACCTGATCTAAAGTAACCCGTTGCCAATATTTTGATAATTGCAAAGACGTGTAGTCATCAACAATTCAAGACCAAACAAGTGGGGAGGCTTACTCAGAGAAACTATGAAAACGCACGAGCTTTTGGAATGCTTCCCAAATTCAGAAGGCCAATGCAGCGACAAACTGAACTTGACAGTAACCGAAATGAAACACAACGACTTTAAAGTCGCCGCCATCGTAATAGAACGAGCTTTTTAAGTGAAGACAAAAGAAGACGAGTTCTCTCATCCAAGAAGAAATAAAACAAAGTGGGGCACACGCTGGTTGATTTCTTAAAACAAAATCCCTGCAGCAAATGATTCGACTATTTGAATCACGTTTGGCCGTCATTCAATTTTTGCCAAGTAATGCAGAGAATAATGAGTTCACTTGGAGCAGTGCCCGGTGCAGAATAAATTCCAGTTTTCAGTCGACAGTAAACTTTTAAGTTAGAAAGTTACATAAAGCGGAAGTAATGATAATACTGCAAAAATATTGCATAGAGTACTTTAAAAATATTCCCTGAATATAAACGAAATTTTCAATAAATGTTGCCGCAATAAATGACATGGTGTCGAACGTGCCTCAAAACTTCTGACAGTATTTCCTTTATTGGCAGCCAGGAAATAAATGAATCACATATGCTCAGTAGAAAAAGATTCAAGAAATAATCCTGAAATTCTCAGAAAGTTTGCAGTTGAATAATAACTCTCTAATCTAGATAAGCTAGATATATCACTGTCGTGAAAGTTAAAGCTGAAATAACAACTATGGACAAAAAAAGATTTCAGTCTTAATTAGCGATTTGCAGCTATATAACTCGAAAAAACAGGAAAGGAACAATTAAATAGATTCTGCTGATTGCGGTTTCACAAATCTATTTACAACGTCATTATTACATCTATTTGAATACACATTTAAATCCTTTGATAATACAATCCACGAGTCCTTATGCATACTGTTACCGATAATGAGACGGAAAATTATGAATACCAATGCATATCGTTAAAAAAAACAGTAGTTTCACAAGCACTATTTGCAACATAACTCGTGCTCAGAATTAAACGAATTAGCAAATTATGTCTATTTTTACGAAAAGTATGAACCAAAGGTACTAATTACACTGCCAAAGAACTATACAGAGACGAATACATATACGTGTCCGCAGAACTGTGATTGTAGACTGATATAAGTGCACGAGGGGCTTTCAGTGATTTGTGTGCTCGTATTTTTTCACGACATTCGGCGTGTTTCTCGCAAAAGTTAGGTAAACTTTTTAAAGCATCAGGTAAACTGAGTAACCACGAACGTATGGATGACGGAATGAAATGCAGAATAGCCTGCAGACTGGAAGTAGGCTAAGTACACAAGCGCAGGCGGCTACAGTGTTCAATATAACGCCCATTGTCGTCTGCAATTTGTGGAAACAATTTCAGAACATTGTATTGAACATCAATTCAGAAGACTTGGACAAGGTCGACCAAGATCCACAACGATGAATGTATTAGTCTTTTCCACGCGGCGACAGAGTATTGCTACAGTTTCACAGCTTTTACGTAAACTGTATCCTGCTACTGGAACCTGAGTTTCATGGTCTACATTTGCTCGAAGGCTTCATGAGATAAGGCTGCATGCCAGAAGACATATGTTTCCACCTTGCTTAGTGCAACACACAACAGAGCGCGTTTAGCATGGTGCAGACAACATGCGCCTTGGACCAGACTTTCAGGAGACCACCGTGCTTTTTATAGATGAGTCAAGATTCCGCTGAAATCTGCTTCTCGGCGTTCCCTGTACCTGAAGAAAGTCTGGAAGATAATACCATCCCTCACCGGGGAAATACCCTGGATTCCTGTTAATGGACGACAACGTTCGTCCACATTGAGCTCAGCTGGTCGGCAATTACCTGGAAAGTGAGGATATTCGCCGCATGGATTAGCCAGCCAGATCTTCTGAAGTAAATCTTACAGAACACGTCTGGGACGCTCTCGGGAGGAAAATTTCATCTCGCCATCCCCCTCTGAGAAACATCTCAAATTTGCAAAGTGCTTGCTGCAGGAGCGGGATCGACAGCTACAGGACTCTGAACAGCCTCCTGTCCAGTACGGCGCCACGCTGCGCGACCTCTTTGGCTGTGAGAGGGAATGATATCCCATGTTAAGACTCATTTTCAGTTTAATATCAGAATGTGGATTTTGGATATTCCTGCACTATAATCTTTACTGATAATCATGAGTACATAAAATAATTTTTAGATGGTACATCTCTTCCTCTGTTTTAGACGTATATTATACAAAATTTCATTAAAATTTGTGCATTACTTTTAAAGAAATTCGACATAATGTCCAAATTATCTTAATTTTGCACACGAGTGTAGTTAGTAATCAGAGGACTATATACCTATTTAATCCTTTAACGGTCTAGTTGAAAAATTTCGAATTTCTATGCTTTTTGCTAAAGGAAGAGAAATGGAAAATTCTCGATTTCGTGCATGCGAGTAACTAGAGATTTCTAAATAACGGTGCTTCATTACAAATGAACCGGAAGCTTGAAGTAAATCCATTCATATTGGCATAAAAAGACAAAAATCTTCACAACAGTGTGCCTGGCATAAAGCTGTCGGCACCTTTATGATGATCAGTTTAGAAGTTAAAACCTTTATGCCATGAACCCATCTGATTTGCCTTGGCTATTAATGATCAATTTGCATAAAGGTCTCGGCTACTCTATGACGAGGCACCGTTTTGAAGCGATTCCAGAATGAAGAAGGGCTATTACGGATTTTACCAAATTTCAGTGCATACCTCAAAGCAAGAGAGGTTCGTTCTTTCTTAAAAGCAAATACTGTTTCATTTCCACTGTGTCGTGGGGAAGACAATAATCACCCATTATGTTAATAATGGATGCAAACTGTTTTAAAATCTCAATCAAATTTTTTTTTCTTCGACTAGGCATAAGTTCCGCTTATTTAAAAAAAATAATTTTTATAAAACGTCTAAAAAAAAGGTCTAAAACGATATCTAAATGATATTTAAACTCTGAGAGTATCCTGAAGCTGAATGCAAACTAAGATTTTTTTTTATCCATTTCAATAATTGCCTAGTAACCCCAAAAGTTCACGTAATTTATTTCAAAGCAGATAAACAGAGTGTACTAGTACTTAAGTGGAATTAGAATTAAGTAACCGATAAGCCCATCCCTTATTCAAGCAATTTCGTTAAAATTTTTTTAGTAATGCAAAATTTTATGACACAGAATTGGCACATAAAAATTTTTTAGCTTTAAATTTGTTAAAATATAAGATAGGTTTTTTTTTAATCCCCCTTCTTAGGATGTATTTTGTGAGGAGGAGAGGGCTTGAAAATCATAACCCACAAAAAATGTATATTGAATCAAATTTTAAACGAATGAAATAACAAAGATTCCGAGTTATAATCTTTCTCATGTAAACTCCGAAGCAAAAGCAAAATTCGTAAGACGTTAGGTTATGCATAATGTTCACAGTGGCAAAAGCAAACGGGACAGGTATGCGGCATTTCGGGAAAAGAAGCAAAGAACAACACAAACTAAGAAAGCTTAAAGTTGAAATTTAAATCTTTTACCAGCAATTCAACTATGGAAGTTGATCAGTTTACTTCACCTGATTGATATAAAATCTAATTGCTCTTTTATTTTCTAATTCACGCTTACTAATCTAACACAGTAATCTTGTGAAATTACTAATCTTGTGAAATCACATGGCATCATATTCGTACAAGATAAGTCAATGTAAATTGCAAACACTAACTAACTGCTAATCTGTTTACCAAAGCTCTGTCATTTTTATATTCATTAAATCTACATATTTCTGGAGCGAGTTAAACCAGTAAAATGAAAAACAAAATAAAAATGATAAAAGTTAAAATAAAAATGATAAAAGTTAGGAGGTCAGTGAAATAACTGTTTAATTAATGTAAAATGAAACCTGAATGAATTGAATCGCGTTTTGAATCTTTAATTATCCTGGGAAATTAGAGAACCTGTGCATCCTTCTCGTTATTCGGGTGTATAAAATCCATTTATTATACACAATATAACTGACGGGTCACCCGTCCACCAATGACCGTGAATGATAAACACACGCACATGACAACAAGCATGTTTGTCGTACATGAGGAGGAACACAGGGCAGGAAAAAATACGTAATACAACTCGAAGAGGCCATGATCTTGGTGATGACCCTTTGGCGCACGTAACGTAAGACGATGCCATGCCGTCTGCCGAAACCCGTTTAAAGCCTGGACTCGGAATCTTCAAGGCTCTTTTCGGCAATGACGTCATGTCGAAGTCGTGCCAAGCACTTTTTTATTCATCGTCCCTATGCTGTGGGAGCAACGAAAGCAAAAACCTGAAGCAGCCGCGGGGATGAATTGCATTATTTAAAAAACTGCAGATGTTACGGATCTCTTTTCAGAAGGTACATTAATCTCAGTATTCCTTATTAGTGCTAAAGTGATGAAGTTCAAGGTAGAATTAAGCCTAAATAAGCAAATATTTAAAGCTAACTGCAGTTTAGCTGGAGTTCAATCTAAGATTCTAGTATTTCAAAGCTTCGGAGTGAATTTTCAGTTCCAGCCAGAGCCCTTAAGATGAATTTTCGATATTTCATTTTGTTATTTAATCTATTCAATATTCATTTAGCTTGATTTATTATTATTATTTAATTTCCTTATATTTTATATAATTTCAATTTTTTTTTAATTTTATTCATTTATTTTTGTTTATCTTTAAGGACGTCTTTCCACACGGTTCCAGCACTACTAATTTTAAAAACGCTAGTTAGTCCTGGATTCGATTCCAGACGAATGAACTCGCTGCATGGATGGTTTTCATGGGCTTTCTCTATGCGTAATGTGAATACGTGCCATTTCCCCCTAGAAAGTCCTCCAGGAAGGCATCCACCCCCCTAGAAGGATAGCCCTCCGGTGGTGTGCCGTATTCAAATAACCAAAACAAAACAACCTTACTTTATCAAAATTAGAAGGACTTTCTTAAGTTCATGTTTTTGTTGTTACTGATCCTAATTAGCCATTAGGCTAGACCAGATCCATAAGCCCAACAGCCGTCAATATTTTCAATATCAGAGCGAACAAGTCAGAGCGAAGTCCGCCTTCTACATTTTGGTGCTCCATGTCTCTTCACAGAAGCTATACCTGTCTCCTTTTCCACTTAGTTCATTGTATCAGTTAATACAGTGCTTACGTAATAATATCACACAGGATGGCAATTGAGCATTTGAAAATTTTTAACGCATTCTGCTAATGCTAACACACATCGCTCGTTTTACAAACAAAACAGACGGCGCTGGAATTCGACACAAATATATAGAAGCATAGCAGATTATAATATCTACCCCTCTCCTTTTTTTAATAGTTTTACCTCTGGAAGTCGACAGGAGAAAATTTCGTAACGTACACTTCTTCTGTGAAGATGTTACTGGATTAACCGTAGAAAAGACTGTATGATTAGATAGATATATTAAGAATAGTGTTTTCCGTATTTCCAAAGAGATCATTTACAATTACTAATATTATATTTTTAATTAATTTGTATTTTATTACTATAGATATTTGTTACTTACGCAGTGTGCTTTTCTATCTGTGCATGACTTTTAGCACAAATAGAAGTCAAGAGAGGCAAGTCTTGTCCCTTACATGCTGAAGAAGATAGGGAAATGTGTGCGAAAGTGATACCGGCGAGTGATGATAATTTATTTCCAAACTGCGATTACAAGCAGTAGATTTCTTTCAAAGAATCCAATTTTTCGAAAGCATCTGCTGCACTGATATTCCTTAAAAAATCTCCAATGCTTACTTATAACGTACTAACGCAGCGCTTTTTTCTTAGCGCCGGCAAGTTGTCGCCCTGGCTACAATCAACTTGCACGCAACCACGGATTTAAAATAAAAAATAAAATAATAATAATAATAATAAAATGAATGGTTTCAGATTTTAAACTGCGTCCAAAGGGGCGTTTTTTCAACATTTTGTGTGTAACCTTTATATATTAAATATCATGTTTTTCGCACTTAAACCATAAAATTCAGTTCAACAGCAATATCACAAAATAATTTTAAAATGAGCATATCTTTAGAATAGCATATATCTATATTATAATCCATGTGACCAAGGAGCCTATTAATCGTAAAATCTTTCCTATCTGCTTTATCTTTGGTGTTGTATTCATGTTATAAAATTATAAAATACCAAAAATAAATAAATAAATAAATAAAAATAAAAATCTTAAAATACCAAAAAATTCTGTATTCTCCCTAGCTCAATGGTTAGCGCGTTAGACTCGAGACCGAAAAGTCCCGAGATCGAGTTTCGCTAATCGCTGCTTAATTTTTCCGAACTTATAATATTTTTATAAGTTCTACTTTTTGTCTGTGTAATTTTTCTGAAGTCATGTTGACTTCCTTTTTATTTTCTCTTAACGTCTTTCATGTATTTTTTTCCTATTTCTGCTCCCTTTTATTAACTATGATGTGGAGGTAGAGGGTTCTTTACCCTAGGCACTCCGTAATAATTAATCCTTGGATATCTTTAGAATTTTCGATACACAGTCTTGCGCGCTGGAGATAAAAATGTTTTTCTGTACACCATTGCCATGGCTCGCTTTAAAATCCTTTGTTTATCAAAAATTCGTTAAAAGTTTTACAAAATATGAAATCGATACAAAAGCAAATTTCAAATTTTGGCTCCCAGATGCCCATATTCGCAGAAGGATTACGTTAATCAAAATCGGATGGCTCTAGTTTGATAGCGTTGTTTTATCACAATGCGAGAAACATACATACATTTAAGCAGATTCTTCATTATTTAATGTCTTTAAATAAAATAGAGGACGATAATATTTGGTAGCAACAACTTGAAAAGTGAAACAACGCTGTTGGTGAATCAACAACGCAAAATGACAAAACGAAATTAATAGTTCTTCTCGACAAACTGCCCTTTGGACTCATAAAACTTTTATTCCCCCCCAAGAGGTGGGTTACAGCTAAACCTAGATCTAGAAAATGTCGGTTATTTTTTGACAACAGCACTTAATATTTAGGCGACTTAACCTTGGAATATGAAAATTGTCAAAGTCAAAAATTTCTTTCAAAATTTTCATTTCTTTCATAACTGGTTACTTTCTTCATTACAGAGGGACAGCAACCTCGAAGAGCAAATTGGGAAGATCCAAGATCTCTGATAAATACAAAGAAGCTGCAACACTTATAAGTCAGCAAGATAAGTTCCACATCGCAAGGCAGGAGTTGCAGTTAACTAGCTTTGAAACTCTCTTTCGCGTGCTTCTGATTTGCATTTCTTTCTTTTCTAAGCGTGTATGTGACATGAATAAAAGGGAAGACAGGCCAGTCAGTAAAATATGAAATAATAGCCCCAAGATATGTAAAACGATACGAGAGGTAACGTGCAATGTATCATGCTAGCCCTCATTACGAAATTTTATGACCAGTTCTTATCTTTTCTCTGCCTTTTAAAGTTAATTCAGAGAAAAGATGAATAGTAATTAAAATTCTACAACCGCTATATTAAGAAATATATTGATTGTTTAACTATGACCAAAATAACAAAGTGTTCTCCAGAAGAGGAATGATTTTCCCGAGAGAGTCATTGACTTCTTACACAAACGTAAAGATTCGGGGAAATTCTTAAGTGGTCGGTCCAAATAGCACAGCGCTCGATGGTGACTTGTGTAGCTAGAAATGCCTTCAGAGGAAACATAAATAATCCACGAAAACACAGAAATCACCTAGTTCAATTACTAAGAAAATACTAATAATGAATTAGAGAATAAATTCGGGCGGAAAACGCCAAATATCAGTATCTGTATAGAATACAAGAATCTCGGTTTGATTAGATAAAACCGATAATTTTAACAGCTTCACACAGATCATAGGCGATCTCAACAGTATGCGCAGACAATTGGATGCAGACTTATGCTGTCTTTCGAAACATTCTCAACTTTTCCACTTGAAAGCTATACAACAGTAGGCAAATACTGCCCATTTCGCAAAACAGCATGCATTTCTAAAGCCTCTTTCACATTCAGACACTTTTTAATGGACAAGAAATGTGCTGCAGGACAATCCTAATGAAGCGCTTGCCAGTTATGAATCTCCACCGAATCTCGCATGTGAAATTTGTACATTTTCTCGATCCTGATCAGTGAAAATAAAAAAGTTACAACTCTTCGTTACCCGAATCATTACAGAGTGGATCCTTGCTTTCACCTATTACATGACATTTTTGCAGTTCTAGACCAGCACAGAAGGCCAAATGCACAAGGTTAAAATTTTAGTAAATGTGTGAAATTTTATACTGAGTATTTATTTCACTTTTAAATATTGTGTACTTACTTCACGCAAGACATTTTTATTCTATTTGCGAGTTTTTTTAAAATGAGTTTCTATGTTGATAGACAGTTAGTTAATAATGAATAACAGAGGTTAAATACTTCCTTTTTCCATTGTCTGGGTTCCGATTGTTTGATGTTCTACCCTTTTTTATCATCATCATATTCAACACTTTGTCAATTCAGCACTTCCAGTAACACTTAGTACAAAGTTTTCCTCACTCACATTGGCTGGCAGTTTATGATATAATGCAATTGCGACATAAAATTTATTTTATACAATAATGGACATGTGATTTTTCTCCATTGCTGTGATTATTCCCTCTGCTTCACCACATAGGACGTGGAATGAAATAAAACTATTACACCAGTCTATTTACATACACTGAATATAATTTATTGATACACTAAAAGTCTGTTTTATTGGCAGACTAAAAATTCTACCGTACTTCAGTAAAATCTACATTTTGGAGAGAAAGGTGGATAAGATTTTTTCGATCAGAAAAGCAGAATGACGATGATTGAAAAAACAACTATTCCGCAACTTACCATGGAAGTGGGGGCATCTCTATAAAACAAGAATATTGGATATGATGATGAAGGCAATATGAGACAAAATAATGTATATTCCACATTCAAATATTTTTTACAAAGCTCAATCTCTTACTTAATACAAATTCATTGGAGGATGGCTCATACCGCTTATTTCACTTCCTTATAAGGCACGATCTTGCTCTCCTTGTCACGATGAATTTCATGGGCTTGTTCTGATGTTACTGTCAGACATAGGTCACAACAACAACTTCCTTATATCGGAGAACGTAACCCATGATATATCATGTACGATATACAAATATTGTAAAGCTAGGATGGGGAGGTATCATAAACATTCATAACGAGATTCGAAAAAGCTTTAAATTAAATTTCTCATAATTAAAAAAAAAGAAAATGCGGATAATTAGCATGTTTTTATAATTCTGTCATCCGTACAAAATGTAAACGATCATGGCATAACATTTTTCATTGCTTTTTTTCTTTTGAAAATTCTAAAACGTCAAGGTCACGCAGCGACCGGGTGAAAAGAATACGGTAATTTGACATGGGTTCAAATCCCCGGCTAAGCATACGATTTTTTGCAGTCTGTCATATAACGAGACTGCGTGCCAAGGAACCTTAGAAATTCCTCCACGGCATCTTTTCCTCCTAAGGCATCTAAACTCTCAGTCAGGTAGCTCTATAATCCTTTACTTTAAACCAGGGACGTCAAGGTTAGCAGCGCGTGAAAAAAAATGGCAACTCGGTTAATTTTTTTCCCCGCTTCTTTTCCGTTTAACGTGTTTCGCTTCATGAAAAGCACACGAATGAATGCTGACTTGGAGTCTCAGATGACGTGGAGAAAATAAATGTCGTGCGGCGATGACGACACGAGTTACTTTCGCAAATGGGGGGGGGGGGTTGAAATGGCATCAAAGTATCATCTATTTTATTTTAAAACAATACGACTATAGAGTACTTTGTCATAATCCAATCCAATCTTACGCAGAAGAAGAGTCTGAAACAGAAAGTGCAATGCAAATGCGCAAAACAACGCACAGAGCAATTTATTATAAACTTATTTAATAGCGATAGTGTTAGTAATGTCTTTGCGTAATTTATAAGTTAAACCTCACCATATTCTTCTTCATTACCTGATGATAGCAGTTTAGCGTTGGTTACTGACAGCGGTTTCCCTAACAGTCATCTGCGCTGCATTTAATCATCTGCGCTGGCAACGTTGCAGCCTAACAGTCATCTGCGCTGCATTTAATCATCTGCGCTGGCAACGTTGCAGCCTAACAGTCATCTGCGCTGGGAACGTTGCATTTATAATCAGGCCAATCAATTATGCGAATTTTGCAATTCTTACGAATTAACAATACCAGTCTCCAAAGGAAGGCTTCCGAAGTCATCATGGGCGTCCACACACACAGAAAAAACATGATGTTGAAATGTATGGGGGAAAAAAGTTATTGAAAACGTGACGTCCGCTCATGACCTGACGGGCCTTGAACGAAAGAGACCCCAAGGAAAAGTGAAAGTGGGAATGGAATCGGGATTTGACCCAGTGACCCAATGATCAGGTGATCAACACCTCCTTCTTTGGTGATGGAGAACCTGGCAGAGGAGAGGAAACTGGTATGTCGGTCACGTTAACGAGAGCTCATCTGAATGTCTCAGAATTTCTCCCGTCATCGCAGATTTTCTGATGCAAGATCTTAAGAACCGTAAATGACAGTTATGCATGTCAAGCTATAACTAGCTATCGTAAAAATGCGAGCTAGCAACTTTGCAAAAGGTTGCTACGGCTATTCTTGTAACAACGACCAGTTAACTAACCATCTCATTGGCGAAAGAAACGAACATACAAAATTTATCGACCTTTTAGAATATTGGAATGTAAACGCTTTCCGCAGCTGCTGAAGTTATTATTTCGCCTATCAATGACTCACATCTCATTTATGTTAATGGGGTCTTAAATATCAGTAAGTAATTTTCGTGGCTTCCTCTCCAGAACTTCACTTTAAAACGTTCTCCGCAACGTAAACTTCTAAAATGGATATTCCTCGAATGTCTAAAGTTATGAATTTCGCAAGTATAACTGATTTTTCGAGTAACCTAGAGGATTCGACTGAATTAACACAGAAAGTAATCACACTTAACAGCATTATATCGCATATACCTCTTTTTATTCTATTTAATTTTATATGTGTTTATATTCACGCGCATACAGCGGCTTAAAGCCGATCATTCTGAAACCATTTCCATTTCATTAACTTTATTAACATTACAATTTCTAACATCAAAATATTTGCACTGGCACACGATTATTTCAAAGAATATAAAATTATACTGAAGAACTGCTGCAAGCCAATTCACCTGTGTCAATAACCTTTGAACTTAACTAATTTTAATTCTTCTTTTCAGCAGGCCAAAACAATTCATGATAACAACCGGACATCATGCAATTTGTAGCAGTTGCAGCCAACTTCTAAACCTCGTAAGCCAATTATAAAACCGCGTTTTGTGTTCACGAGCCGCATTGTATATTATGTATCGCAAATATTTCGGGATGTTCTTGGTGATAATAAATACCGGATATTTTCAAGAGTCCTGTGACAGTAATTTCAAATACCTTTCTGAGCAGTTTAGCAGAAAGAACAACGGCGAAACCAAAATCAAGATTATACAAAAAAATTCAGAATAACTATTTAAAACAAAATTTTCAAAAGCGAAAAAATCTTTTAATGTTAAGTCGAACTTAACGAAGGTTTACAAGAACACTACGGCTAATTACTTCACCAATGTCAGTTTTTACTGATATTTCTAATATTTATATCCTGAAGACAATTCCATAGCAGTTAAAATATACATATATATACATTGGGTATTTCGATATCAACAGTAACCAATTTCGTTAGCCTAGTTATGGGCCTCAAAAAAGTAACTCACGCACCGCTTGTGGCCTGTGGACTTGTAAGAAACTGTAACAAACTTAAAATCCCATTCAGCTCCAGCTTAACCACAGGCTATAAGTGCTACATCATTTGCAAAATTACTCTTCTACGACACATTTCGATTTCAATCACAAACATTTGATAAAATTGAAAACAACTTTTTTTGGGGGGGAGAATCTGAAAAGACAACAGACCATAAAGATCAGACCGTAGCGAAGAAACAAACACAGAGTTATATTTTCTTCTAAGTTATGCCCAAAATACACTTGACCAGCGATCTCATATTTCGCAAGAATGCACGCCCTAAACTGTGCAACAGATTATCAAAACGGAGACTGTTTGCAAATTCCCACGGTGTTATTCTTCTCACAATTAGTTCCTTGCACCCACGCAAACAATTAACCGAAAAGAGTAGAGATCCGCTTAGACCACTAGGAATTTTAATGAGAGCAGGAACAATAAATGTTAAACCGGTTATTCAATTACACATCACGCTAAACGTATCATTACCGACAAAGATAAATGTGCTCGATTCGACTTTTCATGGATTGCACGCAACTGGTTATTTGAAGGACGCGATGCCAAACACGGAAGACAGCTATTCGAATCCGCAAAAAGAAAACTTTTTAATCACTCAGACGGTTTATACGAGAAATAACAGCTAATAGGTGCTACCCAATGCAGTTAGACCACACGTTTGCAAAATCTCGATGATGATTCCAAGAAATTCCTGACCATGCACAGCAAGTAAAGTTTGAGACAACATCCATTGCGTATTATATATGCAATGTATTAGAGTAAATCTGTCTAGACAGCCAGGTAAATTTTGGAGACTAATCTGAATTAAACTGATTTCCGTTAACTTCAGATCAGTTCCCTTCTGCATTTTTCTAACAATTCCAGTGCCTGTACCGCGACTGAAATGGTCTCTGAAAATAATACAATCGAAGTATACTTAACACCCCAAGATTCGACATACATGTTCTTTATGAAATCGGAAAGGCTATTCTTCAATTTATATGCTTGCTAATGTCACATCACACAAAATCTGGCATCAGGATGAAATAAGAAACTAATGAGAATTTTATTTTCTCAAAAAACTATTGCATTTTCAGGCCGTTACAGTTTGGTCCATCATTCTGGCGAAACAATAACTTTCTCTTCCTTCCCAGTTAAGAGCTTTCGAAACTAAAGAGCTCTCTCAATCGCTTCAAAACATTATTACAAGACGCTGTACAGACTGACTGAGCCTGGGGGACGAATCAGTTTGAATGGTAATCTGCCAGTGACTCAGTAGTAACGTCGCTGAACACTGGTCACCAGGCAGGCCACGAAAACGTCCTCAGTAACGTTACGTATGTTTTCGATAAGTATCAAAACCACAAAAACGTCCTGAGGACGTTTTCGTAAGTGGGTTTTCCTACAAGTTAACATGAATACGAGCTAATTGCCTTAGAAAGTCCTCCAAGACGGTAGCTATCTTCTTAGACAAATGGCCCTAGCGTGTTTTGCCGTAGGTATTTGAATAGTAGAGACACCAAGCAATTTCCGACTCCAAAGGAACATTTCAACCATAGTACGATCAAGCCATGATTGACATTCAGTCAAGCTGGGGTTAAGTCCTAAAACAGAAGGTACTAGTTTTGAAGGTCTGGTCACCAGCTTTAATTCATGTATTGTTTTTGCCTAGTACTTTGAATTTAACCATAATGTATTCACATTTCAAGTTAAATCATAACAAAAAACAATAAAATTTAATTATTACTTATGTTAATAGGAATTACATTATATATACAACAGCAAATAATTAGGTTTATTAATTCCTAACACTAAAAAGTACTTCGCCAAGTAGGTAGAGTGATTAAATTAAATACTTCAATGATCTTGCAAAAAGGTTAAACTAATTAAATTAAATATTTGATTGATCTTCTTAGAAGGTGAACAAATTAAATACTTTCTTTGATCTTTTATTGAGATCTTTTAAAGGCTTTTAATGAGATCTTTAATCTATCTAAATTGATCTTTTAAAGAGGTAAACAAAGTAAATTAAATACTCGATTTATATTCTATATGAAATTGGCAATTCTACCCACTTAGAACATAAATATAACGATAGAACCATCGAAAACCTAAGAGCAATCTGAAATCGATCAGGCGCTATGTAGCCATTTCGTATGTGATCAGAAGTCGGTAAGACTACTTAAGTTCCTTCATAAACATACTCCTCATAAGGCAGGTAGTCTGTCTCCAAAAAAGCCGTAATACGAACTGCAATCCCAAACATATTCGCAAACTTGTTTTGCTTTCAACATCGAACTGAGAACTCTCAGAAATTCGAGAAAGAGTTCTGTAATCTACCAAACAGTAAATTGTGAATCTGTGAATAAGAGTGTAACGTATGTATTCTATCATTTCATTTCTCGAGCATGATGCTTATGTATTAAAAATATCATCACATATTACTACACTTAGTCACTTTCCTAACAAATTTTCATTACGTATAAATTAAAAATAGTTAAATTCTGATGATAGAGGGAGCCTCTGCATCGACAAAACATAAAATTTAATTATAATCTGTAAAAAAGAGAACAGTATTAATAAGGTTTGGTTTATTCGATTACGGTGAAGCACTCAAGGGCTTTCTGCCTAAGGGAAGGAATGCCTTGGTGGAGAACTTAATTATTGGTGATTCTAAGGGAAACTGGCTCGTATCTGTTACACATGGGGAAAATGAGAAAAACCACGAAAACGCCCATGCAGTCAGCCCGTTCGCCAGGATTTGAACCTCGGACCGAAACTACCAGTCTTCAGCAACTTTACCGCTCGTCCGCTGACGGGCCCTTGTGTTAGTGAGAAGCATGTAAATAACGTTTAGTCGTTACTTTCGCTACGCTTGTAATCACGATTGGGACAGTAAAATGTACTCGAAATAATAAATACTACGCAAAACTGAAAAACACACATTTCAATTACTTTTAATCACAATACTGCACATATTAGTCTAACATTCACCAGTCATATCAACCAGTTGAATTTCTTCTTGAGAAAAAGTTCTTTCAAACTGCAAAGATAGACAGTAAAAATGATCACACGTGGAGGGGCGGAAGAAAAAAGAAAAAGAAAAGACGGCTATACCAGAAATGAAGGGAAAAAAAGTGTACTGCTTAATAGGCCATCCAATAGGAGTTGTGCTCAAGCGTTACATTATGATTTTCTATTTGTTTACGTCAACTCACTGCACAGGAAACGTCCTTTTTTTTACTTTCCTCTGGGTGTCATTTATAGTTTTCATTACTGACATTAATAAATAAATTACACCTACATGCAGGAAGATTTAGGATCTTGTCTTTTATGCGATGATCGTCTGCGAAAGGATAGTGAAACAGCTGCTCTCTCCGCACCAGAAATATCTCGTAACATGCGATCGGAAAAAGATGCTGGGTTTTTCAGCTTTTAAAAACTAGAAGAAAGAACTCTGTAGAGATTGGGTAAAATTAAAATACATTATTAAAATATATAATAGCTGGCAGGACCTATCTCATCATGAATTTATTGAGAGGGAAAATATTTCTCTCTAAGACGGCCACACGATTTTCCAGGTCATTCTACTACAAATCTGGTCACCTTAGAATGGCCACGCTCAATACCAATGTTTATTTGCGTTCTCAGAAATTACAGTCAATTTTAGAGGTTATTGTCACGCGAAGATTTACTATGTAATTCCATTTTATGCTTTTTTACAGCAGAAAGCAATTTGCAAAGAAAGATTTCTGAAATATGTCCTTAGTCTGTAAACGCCTATATATGAAATTAAAAAGTTTTTTTACAAAGAGGAATAGAATTTGACAAAATCTGTTTCAGTACAGAAATACAGTGAACCCTCTCAAGATGACCATCTCTAAAAGTAATCAATATGTCAAAAACCACAAATAAACTTCGGTCTTGGTCACCACCTCTCTATGATAACTGTCTCTACAGAAGACCAAAATAAGAGCTATAGGTAGTATCTTAGAAAGTATATTTAGTTATACACTGTATATTTAGGCCTTTTCTTTAAATTTACAACATTTAATACTCTACTGACAATAATGTTATTTAAATGCTACAAAATTCAATAAAAATATAAAACCGAAAGAAAATAAAACAACATAAAGTTCACATTGTTATGACTAACCCTCCTTACCTGAACAAAAAGGTCAAGTGCAAGAATTAATCGTGGATTTTACCTCTTACCTTCGGCACTCTATGGATGGCAATACAAACTTGCCCAGCTCTATCTCAGTTTCGATGGAGAATACCCCGCTTTCGATGAAACCAAGGGTCTCTAAACCTATTATCAACATCTTGAAAGGACGTTTAGCTGAACAGTAATTTAAGTGCCCCTGTGCAGCAAACATACTATATACTTACAAACATCGATGCTTTCTCCGGTATTCGAATCTAAACCTATCGCTATGCCAACCGTCTCATGCCTACTACCACCATGCCAACACGGCGGTATACAATATATGCTGTATTTCTCCTTTTGTAAATACAGCATATATTGATATAATACAACATACTTCGATTTTAAGACATATTTCTTAATTTGAATTCCACCTCCTGGTTATGTTATTTGAATACGGCAAAGCACACGAGGTGTTTTGCACGAGGCACGGCAAAGCACACGAGGTTCTAAGGGAGATGCTTTACAGGAGCATCTTCTGTAAGTACAGGGTCGTAGCCCCGCTCCGCATGGTGAAAACTACGAAACCAACCATGCAGCCAGTCCGCTCCCATAATTCACAAGTACACATAAGTATCGCCATAAAGGTAGGGGGTTTCAAAAATAGACCAATGAGCTCCTATTGCTCTTGTGACGCTGAATCTTTGAAACATACGTGCATATGAGCGCCAGTTGTTATTTACGCTTTATTTTGTATTTGTTTCGTAGTTATAAACGCATGGCATTAAATACTACTACCATTTTATTAGAAAATCTCGTAGTACTTTCATTTTATACGTTTATTTAATCGTCAACATTTCACTTTCGCGAAATTTATCACGCACTGATATTCGGATTAACGTTCTTGGCATATTATCGCTCTTTACATTGAGAAAATGACTCAAGCTCTATGATAACTGTCTCTTCATAAAAGAATTCCGGTGTATAATTTTTATATTGAGCTGAGAATAACTGGAAGTGTTACAATGAATCTAATATTTTCTTACCTCAATGTTTGCATTCCTCCGACTTTGAGTCAAAATATATTGCGAATGATCTGATTATACTTATTGTTAACATTAAAAATTATATATGAATAAATTAAATATATTCGTTTTAAATACGATGAATAAATTAAATATTTTGAATACGATAAATTCATTCTATTTGAAGAGTATTTCTTATGCAAGCAATAAATTTATGAATGAACAGTTAATGTGAGTAAGAACGAAAATTAGGAAAGTTCACTTTGAATAAGAATGTGCATTGGATATTACAACAGAACATTTTTTTATATATAGACTGCAATCAAAAATGCTAAGACTTCTATTCGATCTAACTTCGTACTGAAAATTATTATAAAAAATCCACGCTGCTTTAATTATTTTGTTACAGGAAATTGCGTGGCAAAAAATTTTCAACCATCGTGTTTAAAGCGCGGCAAAGGTCATGTTGAAATGACAGAAATTCCATTGTAAAAAGCCACTCCCTCGATGGCGATACAGATGTGCACTTACGAAATACGCAGCCTGCCCGTTCGCCTGGGCTCGAATTACCAGTATTCAAGCGTTTTAACTACTCGGCCACTGGTTGAGACCATCAACACAGAAAAGAACTTTGATTCTAAAAAAGTAAAATGACTGAAATGGTAAAATGCATCTAGCACATAGTTTTGTATCAGATTCTGATTCATCAATAACAGTACCATTCCTATTTAAATTTATCAGAAATAAGAAAAATTTAATACTTCGAAATATTTGTTAAATAAAAAAAAATGCAATTCCAAATGCTTTCGACTGCAAGGCGTAGCCCGCTTTTTGCAAAGCTTATATAGAAAAAAAGTACGTTTTAGATTCGAATAATAACTTTGATTTAAATAGGTACGTTATTATATGGTAGCAGACGTATATGACTTTATTTAAAAATAAAAACAAAATATTTTATAGTCTTTGTTGATTAAAGACAGCAAGCTATGGTTGTCAGAATTCAGAATCTCTGCAAATTTTATGAATTTACACACCATTTTTACACAAGATCTTCAGAACCGATATTAATACTTTGACGATATATTGAAAAAAATGAAATTGCAAAGTACATTTCATTTCACAACTGGGTGTCATATTCTGAAGAACACGGGTTGAATGCTTTGTTATGCTACATTCGGTTAAAAAAAAATCGTTTCATCCTGCTTTTTAAAGCATATTATATAAAGAGACGGTTTAATAAATTCTTGCATCCAAATGTAGTTAGTATTAAACGCACATAACAGTTTACAGGCATGGCATTTAGAGGTTGCATGCAAAGGCGCATGGGTTCATGAAGAATTAAAAAGTTAAGAAAGAAGAAGGAAGTTAGATCGCGGCAGTAGGCTCTTCAGTGGTCAGTATGCGCACGTGATCGCTCGACTTTTCTCCGAACTCGTGGGCATCGCTGGAAAAACGTGCTCAATCCGTTCATATCCTGACAAGCAATTAGAAGATAAGCGCGGCGCATCATTTATTTCGGCATGTTGGCATCAGCGTTTGGACTGCTTTTAATCTTCTCAGCTATCTGCCCTTTCGCCGAACCGAGGCTATCGGCAGTTCCTATCGCCTTCATTTGGAAACACTAGGATGATACAATATTCAGACTTCCTAGATTACATATATACCTCTCCAACAATGAACTTTGCACATATATTAATACGACTCCCCCCCAAAAAAAAACGAGAATAATTCCATAAAAGACAAAACTTCAATTTATAAGTCAATCTTTATTACATCCTCTTCAAACTAAATCTCTCGGACTGCAATGCACTCTCGCTAACGCTTTTTCCAGTTCTCGAGTAGTTCAAACCTGGGTTCGAATCCAGGCTGGCTGCATGGGCACCTTCGAGGTGTGTAACGTGTATACGACCTTAGAAGTACCAGAACTCTTAGGAAGTCTCTTAGAAGCAATACTCTTAGAAAGTCTTCTACAAAGACATTCCTTCTCTTAGGCACATAGCCCTAATGTGTTTTGCCATAATCAACTAAATTTATAAAAACCTTTATTATTGTAAATGGTTTACACTAACCGTCTTGAAGGAATACTTAAATATGTTGCAGAAGCATTTAACATGTTTTCGAGCCGACCAGCGGCCGATAGGTAAAGTCGCTGAACATTGGTAGTTCGGTCCAAGACTCGAATAACGGGAACGGGCTGACTGCATGGGCGTTTTCGTGTTTCCCCGTGTGTAACATGTATACAAGGCAGTTTTCCTTTAGGAATAACTCCTCCACGAAGACATCCCTCCAACCCTCGAGTGCTTTGCCATACACAAATAAACCAAACCATTTTCGCGAAACCTTTTTAGTATTTATACAGTTTTTTAAGGCGAATTATTATTACTATTTTGGGCGGGGGGGAATTGCACCGATAAACTCGAAACGATAACCATATAGGTCACAGTTTTAACATTGCAGATAGGACACACAGTGCCAATATTAAATGAACGCGGAGTCTGCGAAGTCGTACTCGTTGAATTTTTGGTCAAAAATTCATAAAACAACAACAGTCCTGACAGCAAGTGCATTATTATAGCACACAAGCCATAAATTTCCTCCACACAATTCAGATCTTCGATGTTTGTAGCAAGGGCTATTTGACGCTAGAAATTCAGAAAATCCCTCTCCAAAGCCAGAAAGAACACATGTTGACAACTCAGAAAATACGAACTTTTTTCTGTCGTGTTACCAAAGCTGTCTTTTATAAACTACAAATTCGCTCACTATATAAATTCACCCTTATTTGTAACTTGGCGAAGCCTGATGGAAAAAAAGAGAAATTTTAAGAGTAATTAACATAAAAATTAACCCTAAATAGTGAATGCAAGTTGCCGGTCAACATGGTAAGGCAGCACAGTATATTTAGATGTTATCAAAGAAAGTAAAACTAAACTGATGAACACCGGTTGGTCACCGGGACGTACATTTTGACATCAGTCTCGATAAGGCAGTGTATTAATATTATATCGCACCCCAGTGACCGTCAAGGGCGTACTTCATCAGTGACCGATGAATTGATAGTGTAGATCTGTACAACGTTTTGTGCAATGGCAACACTAAAGGCCCGTCTACACGTAGCGATTTCCTCGGCCGACTTATCCGACCGACAATATCTGAGAGAGCTTACTTGTCCACACGGGACGATTTTCTCGTTGGTACAGGAAACAAGTTTAAACAAGTTTCGTCAATAAATGATAACTATTTAGTTTATAAAATGTAAATAAAATGTTTGTACTATTTTTATTAGTTTCTAACAACAGTAATTACGATTTTTTCTTTCCCGTTGCAACGATTATCGTACTGGGGTATAATAGAATTGTACCCAAAATTTTTAATTTATAAGAAGTGAATCTTAAAAAGAAACCTTTATCTTTATGATAATATATAACAGATATGATTATTTTATTTTGAAAAAAAAATGCTTATTATAATAATAGTCTTGTATAAATTTCATGAAGCACAGTGTAGACCCATAATTTATTACAATAATACAATATTCTTAATAATTCTATGCATTTAAGTCATTGAACACTGGTAGTTCAACCTGGGTTTGATCCCAACAAATGGGTTTGGCTGTATGGGCATTTTCATGTTTCCATGGGTAACATGGATAAAAACTAGTTTCCTTCAGAAAGCCCTTTAGGCAGACAGCCTTTATGCATTCTGCTGTACTCAAATAAACCAAACCATAATAAACAGTAATTATTATTGAAAAGTTTTTTTGTGTAATTAGATGCTGAAGTTACATAATTGTTTTATTTATTTTGTATATAACCAAGGCCAGCGCAAGTCGATATTGATGCAGCAAAATTTAGGAGCGAATGTTTTTGTTTTATGATCAGGGAGGCATCTAGTGACAGAATGTAGGAACTGCAGAGATTGCACTAGGCATCAGACTGGCAGCCTAGCACTAGCCCTGTATATAACATATAACGAATTCTTTGCTAAAATAACCACCTATGGTTCCATTCAAAATTCCTCGACACTTGGAGCTTTGAGTTCTCTTCAAATTAAGAAGCACATATATTCCATCATAAAATGCTTAAACATGTTATTTAAATGAAAATTCTGTTTTATGCATACAAATAAGGATATGCATTTTTTATTTATTGTATGTACAACAGCAGCTTATTTTCGAATCATTCATCTTCCAAAAAATATAACTTTTTCTATTCTGCATGGGTATTGTAACCAAAAACATTCATTTCCCCACAGTTACTTGGCTTTAATTCCATTTATTGCATCCGACATATCCTTTACTTAAAAACTTTTCCAAATGTCTTGTTTAATGACAATGTCTATGGATTTCAGTTCAGTTCAGAATAAGATTGTACTTCATTCACCTTATCCCTCCATCACACACACAAAAAAAATTTCATGCTGAATCTATGATACAGCTTATCCAAGAATAAGAGAGAAAAAATTAGGTATAAATTTGAATTTATTTTTTAAGTTATGTAAACTTTATATATAATAAGTACAGCATTAAAAAGTGAATCATAGGAACACAACCAAAAAAATATAAAAGACATTTCTACTTCTCTAATGTGTATTTTGTTATAACAAATAAGTAGCTAGCTAATATTCGTTGATAAAATATTTAATTTTACTAATTGCTAATATTCAAATAACATCTACATTTATATTTTGTATTCTCATTCCTTTATCAGTTTCATGATTAATACTTATTTTTTCATTTTGCAGACACCAAACACTGCTCAGGAGTGGCAAGCCGTAGCAGAAGCTTTTGCTGAAAAGTGGAACCTGCCATACTGTGTTGGTGCCATTGACGGAAAGCATATCATGATAAAAGCACCAGCAGGAGGTGGAAGTGTTCAGTATCTACTCACTTTGTTATATAAAGTTGGAAATTCTAATGTAATAATAAAAATCATTACTTATGACTGCTTTTATTTTCTCTTGCAAAAAACAATACAAAAAAAATGTGTCAAGTTGCGTTTTTGGTTACATTCAAAGCATCTAATTCATTTTGTTCAGTCTGTGCATCTGTGATTATCTGTTATATTTTAAATTTTGTATCTGTAAGTAGTTGAGGGTTTGTATTTGTCCGAGTTCACAGCTAATAAAAGCACCAAACTGGGAAAGTGGATTTGGAATGTTTTGTTTTGATTTAAGTACAGCAGAAATTGCTTCTAGTGTTGTGGTGGCTGCTGTGAATATATGTTCATGTTTTTGTTTTTTACTTGAATTTGTAGTGGTTGGTGTGTGTGTGTTTGAGTGTAATGTTGGTGTGTCATGTAATTCCGAAATTTTCTGAGATTTTTCAATATCGTCTGTTTCAAAATCTTCATCTTCTGGCATCTCGTAAGAACATCTAGAATCTTCTTCCATTCCTCTTTTTTTGTGCAGTATCATTCAAATTCTGCAAAATAAAATTAGAAGTTACTTTCGATTGTTTAAACTATATTATTCATCTACACATCACAAATCAGAACAAACAAACTATGAAAAGATACATAATAAATATTTATAAAAGTAATGAATATACTGTCAAAGCTTGGCTTTTGAAGAGCAATCATTTAATCAAAGTCTGCAACAATACATAAAACCATCAAAGTCTGCAACAATACATACAGCTGCAGCTTTATGTATTGTTAGTAGGATTAAACTGTATTCGAATCCTAATGATTGGGACAGTTGCATGAGTGTTTAAATATTTTTCAAAATCCATAATATAATTGCCACTAGTTCTCCTAGAAAGTTCTCCACAAAGGCATCCTTTCCTTAGATAGGCAGTTCTTGCATACTTTGAATGTCCTCATAAGAATTAAATAAGCAAACAAACATAATAAAGGAATTATTAATTTATGTGTAATTTTAAAACTTACGATTCTGTTGGTTTTTAAGCTGCTAAATGTTTAGTTCTTTCAAAGATAATCTCTATAAAATTTAGATGAATGTAATTTAGTTCATCATTCATAATGCAATTTAAAGCTGATGTTAAGAATATTTTAAAGGATGGGAGATCTCCAGTCTAATTAAAAGAGAAGACTTTCAACACACTTTGTAAGATTTTTTACCTAGCTACTCCATAGAATGTGAATTAATCAGTAGTAATAAGTAGAATTAAAGTGATTATTGATGATTTTGCTTTGTTATAAGCAATAAAATTGAATGATTAAAAATACATGCTTGAATACATATAATGCAATGCTTTTTAGATTATTTATATTTATGCTCTTCCAGTATTTTTTCTTATTTACCAGAAAGGTATCTTTTAAGATTCTTCATTTAAAAATTATAAATCATTATTTACATCATTCTTCTGGCTTTTAGGACTATGACAAAACTTATTTAAAACAGTTACCCTTTATGAGTATAAAAATGCAGAGATATAACTAATTTGACATTTTGTCTTAAGTGAAAAAAATATCTAGGCATGACTCTGGTCTATTTAATCATGCGTGGCCATATAAGATATGAATTTTGTATTTTATACATTATTATCTAATAATTATTTTAGAACATTTAGTTATTTGCTATGTTCAAAAACATATTTCACTTCAAACTAAATATTTTCTTGTTAAAAAAAAAACTGAAGAGGCTGTTGCCTATGTGGTAGCAAGTTTGGTATTAATATAAAAACATACTTTGCATATATTTAAGGGGAAGGGGTATTTATTTTAAAAGAAAAGTAATAAGTTGATATTTGAAAGTTAATAGTAACAAAGTATTAATAAACTTAACACGATTTAGCTGTGAATAGCTACTCCTTATAATTTTCACCATACATAATAAAAGCCAAGGTTTTTATCAAGAAATTGAAGATGTTAATTTAATGCTAAGTAGATAGATATATAGACATATAGATCAAAATTTTACTATCAAATAAATAGATACTAATGATAAGAAAATCATAAAGTATGAGTACAATAATAAGCCAAAAATAAAGGGAAAGCAATAATGTAATTATAGAAGGCAATATTAGTATTAGAAGGTAATAATGTAATTTCATTGCACAAGTTTCAAATAATAAATATGATGTGAATTCTTAAATATATTGAACATTAAAAGACTTAATATCAGCATAACTAAATAATACAGCTCGAAAATTATAATCATATGGTTAATCAGCTGGTAAAAAATTTGTTTAGATCTACTGAAGCAAACTGGGTTTTTCTGAAAATATTTAATTTCAGCAAGATAATAGACTTATGTAATGTATATAATACTAAATTTATATACATAAAACAATTTTCATCATGAATACAAAACGCTGAAATTTATAAAGTAACAGGAAAAATAAAACTTACCAAAATAAGGGAATCCTTGAACTTCTTGTTTTTATAATTAGAGTTGTTCGTGTTCCACAACGCATTGTTTTCTCGGTAAAACTCAATGAGTTGAAAAATTTGATCATCAATCCAACGCTGCATCTCCATACTTGATATTTGTTTCAAAATAAGGAGGAAAAGCACGTGACTTGAAGCATTCCTATTGGCTACAGTCTCCGATTTTATCGGCCGCTAGTGAGCAGTGAGCACTAGATCTGAAATCGTGGCAGAGAACATGACCGATTTTTAGCGCATGCCCAGATCCTTAAAATTGCTGCTCTGCGAGAAAGTCGGCCGAGGAAATCGCTACGTGTAGACGGGCCTTAAGACGTGTCAACAATAAAACGAACATTATTATTATTTTCGTCATTGGTATATGCACGAATAAATATTTTTCATTGTAAAATAAAAATTTTTTCATTGTAAAATAAAAATGAATATTTTGACGCGTTGCCACCTGTCGCTACTTATTATGGCCTTATTGGCCAATATTTTAATACGGTTCCACTTATACGTTGCAACTTATTAATTATGATACCTTTAACACATTAATGCTTGAATTTGAAGATTCAGACTCTCGTTCTCTTATTTTCATTGAGCTGTTCAATTAACCGTTCATTGTTCAATTAATTTACGAACGGCATTTTCGAACAAAACTCCGTCGAATAAAATACAGCGGGAAGAATACATTTTCTGCTTTCTCATTCTCCTGAAAATACTTAGTTCCATCCATACAAAACATATGAACACACAATGGAAAAGCACCTATAAAACGCGTCCGGTGAAGAGCGGAATGAACAAAACAAGTCGAAGGGGGGGGGGAGAAAATTCCAACTCTTCCTACTGATATTTAATTCCTCTTACATCCGTACTCTCATACTTTAAGGTGGTTCAATTGTGCAGACTAGCTGGCAGTTGAAAGGACATTTACACCGCCTCTTAAAAAGCACACGATCTGGGACTCTCCAGAGAAAATAAGCAATAACTTTCTAAGGATTTCTTCAGCGAGTCAATGAACTACGAAAACATTCTAATCCTGTGGATGAGTTTATTTACGATGTGTTTTCTTTCTTTCATTTTTTATTTTTATTGGCCAGGAATTTTAAATTTATTTATTTTTTATGATTTATTCATTCATTTACAAAGTTGCCAAAGAATGTTTCTTACATTAATAAACAGATTAGCAGAGAAAAAGGTAAAAAGACAGCTATTTACATACCTGATAGAAAAAGCCTTATTAACAAATGTAGTTGGCTACTCCGCAGTACCCCGTTTTTCCTTCTGTGTTTAAGATTATTATATGCGATTAAGAAAAAAATTTGTTTGGTAATTTTTCACAACAGTCGTCAGAATTTTACAGAAAAATTTTTGACAGTCTTATGAGATCCATGACAAAATTTCGTAACTCTTAAAAGCCTTCAATTGCTGAATATTGCAACAAAAATAACAGCGAAATGCAAATGTGCGAATGGAAAAAACAGACATAGCCAAGCTGAAAATACAATAAACAACAGTTGATAACTTGAAAATAAAACACAGTCCATTACGTGTATTATTTCAGCCATAAGCCAATAATGTTAATATCTACAAGTAAACATCTCTAACAGCGGTAACCAGGCTTATATTTATAGAAAGACTGAATGGCACTCATTTGGTGTGGTGGTTAAACGTGGTAGCTTCCACGATGAAGACTTTGGATTTGAAACCCAGGATAAGCCACAGTCGCTCACGATCTGTGTTCTTTCCTTGAGATGCCCGAACAGTGGCTAAACGAATAAGATCCCCGAAGTTCAGTAATTCTGCTAAGGTTCTGATTCCAGCGAAGTGGTTGGATGTACAGGAATAGTATCTCTCCACGTGCATTTCATTACAAGCTAGTGAATCCTCCACAAACTCCAAAAGAAAATAACCCTCGCATGCTTTCCGTAATTAATCATTAAAGCGACCACGATTTCTTTTGCAGATGTTGTATTCAGTCTACCGCCGGCGGTAGATCGTAGACAACATTTTTGGTAATAAGACTGTGAAGTGGCCGGCCTGCTTACTGCGCAGTGGCCTGGCGTCAGTGGGCTAGAAGTATTAGGCTAGTTCTCTAACATTTTCGAAAATAACATCTAAGGTATATTTTAATTTCATAACAGTTATTTAAATTTCAAAGCCCTATTTTTACCAATTCTTGTTTCCACTTACAACTCCTCACCAAAATGATTTTTAGAATCGCGTTCAATGCGAATGAGTTAGAAGAAGTATTTAAGGAAGGTTCAACTAACTTCGATAGAGAGTGCTAGGAATCCTTGATAGCGCGTGTTTGCCTTCGGGCCAGTGGCGTAGCTAGGATGGGGCAACGAAGGGCCTCTGTCTCCGGGCGCAGCATCCAGGGGGCGCCAAATTGATGTTATGAAATTTTAGAATGAAATGTTTTCCATACTTGGCACACAGAAAGAGGCGCGAAATTTTCAGCTGTCCCCGGGCGCTGAAAACCCTGTCTACGGCTCTGCTTTGGGCTAAGACACTCTTGAAGCTGTTACGCTTAGCCGTATATTACACGCCTATTGCTATTCGTTCTTATCTTTTCTTATCTTAGTTTAATTTAAGAGCCAATTACGTTAGATACTTGTGTTTAGCTTCGGCTAAGTCTCCTTTAGTTATTGTAGTTTAGTTTCTTATTTCTTGTTCTGAGTTAAAGACCGAGTAGGGGCTTCCTGTAAGCCTGAGAAGGGGCCAACTGTTATTCTTATTTGGGTGAATAAAAGGGTATTTTAACACTTCTCGAGTCTACGGCTTAGTTATTCTGAACTCAGCGAGAAACTGCTACATAATTCACTAGGTTCCTCGACGTTCATCTTAGAATACAATATCATTATAAAATAAGAAAGAAACCCTACAGGCATTTTCAAGAAAAATGTTTTCCAAATATTCAAAATTATTCAAACGAACATCACTTTACCTCTTCTGAAAACTCGCGCCATTCGAGTATATCCGGAATGTCACGCGTATCTGATGCACTCCGATTACGCCGGTACTACTCGAGGCAAGATTGGCAAGTTTTCACCTGTTCCCATGGCCATCTTGGACATGTTGTTAATTACCGGATGGTTCGTAGAAGAAATTTTTAACTTTCTCACGATTCTCATACGCGAAATTAGTTTAACTTTTAGTGCTATACTTTAGTTCGTGGTCGTGAAAGAGTTCTTATGATATATTTAAGAAATAGAAGTAAGATATACTGAGGCAGTAATTTCGATTTTAAATTATAGAGAGGGAAGCGGTAAGAAGAATAGCATTTACACGCAAATTATCATTGTGGAACCTAGCCTAGCATAAACTGGATTTGGAATGTTATATTTCTGAAAGAAATTTAAAATGATCACTATTATTATGCCAGATATTCTCATTTGTTACGAGTATATGAAATAAAATATTACTCCTGTCACTCTAACTGGAAATACAGTAGGTAGCGCTTAATAAAATCACTGCTTTATAAAATCAAAACCCAAGAATAGAATTCAAATAAATACAATATCATTATAAAATAACCGTTTGATAAAATCAAAGCTGCCGCATATAAAAATCAAATGGCTTTTAAAACTGTAAAGTCAGAACCCCAAATTTTTTTTTCAAGTTTAATGATTTTTTTCAAAGTCGATTTACTTTCACACGTGGAGGTACAAATGCTAGAATTTCCTTATATGGAATTGTCAAAATCCCCAAATCTACGTTTCAAGGTCGATTCACTTTTACAGGTAGAGCTGCAAACCTAGAATTTTATCTGGACAAATTATGGGTAATAGTGGGTCATAAGAAGCTTTTCATAATTTTCTCTGACCAGTTGGGGGGGGGGGAGACCCATTAAAAAAAACTCTGAAAACTTTCATATTTTATATTACGGCCAAAGGGGCGTTTTTTAACGTTTTGTATATTACCTTTATTTATTAAATATCATATTCTTCGCAATTTAACCATAAAATTCAATTCAACAGCAATACTACAAAATATTTAAAAAAGCATATCTTTAGAATTTCCTATACAGTCTCGCTTGCTGGACATAAAAATGTTTTTCCCCCTTACAATGTTGCCATTGCTCGCTTTGAAATCGTTGAGTTTGTTAATAAAAAATTCTTTAATGTTTGACAAAATATGAAAAAGATAATAAAACACATTCCAATCGGGCTTATCGATGCCCATATTCGAATGGAGGACTACATTATTCGAAATTTGATGTCTCTAGGTACCGTTGTTTTTTCACAATGAGAGAAACATACATACATTCATGCAGGTTCTTCGTTATTTAATTTCTTTAAATATAATGCGGGGCTCTAATATTTGGTGGCAACAATTCGAAAAGTGAACGAACATTTATAGTGAATCAACGCAAAGTGCCAAAACGAAATTAATAGCCCTTCTGAACAAATGGACCCTTTGGGCTTTAAAAAAAAGGGGGGGAATCTGTATAACAAATTGTCTTTTTTGCTAACACAATTCGTTCAGTTCACCCATCCACATCGTGCTTTTGTTTGGTCCTGCCTCAAAATGTCCAAAGGCAAGGACTAAAGCTTAAAAGCTAAAAAAGAATTGAAGCAATATGATGCCTTACCAAAATGCAGCCGACGTGAAACTTCTGTACAAACTTCAGTGCATAATCTGTAATAGATACGTTGTTGAAAAGAAGTAAGGCAATTTCGGATGAACTGATGGCAAGTGCAAATATCATAACCAAGCGGAAGCCAAGTGGAAAGACATCGATGTAGAAACTGTCCTCTACACTCCGTTTCGATACGCAGGAACAAGAACGCCATGATGTCGCGAGAAATTCTGTATCAAAAGGCTGCAGAATTCGCCAAAATGCTGCGAGAGGAGTTTGTCCCTACCGTTGGATAGCTCACAAGATGGAATCGTTTTTAGAAAATTACATGGCGAGAACTAACATGCAGACTCTAATGAAACCGGATAATTGGGATAGAAAATAGTTTAGACGGACTTTGGAAGAATACAAAACGCATCAAATTTTTAACACTGATGAGACTAAGCCAGTAGTCATCAGCTGGCTGTAAAAAAAAAAAAAAGAAAAGAAAGAAAGAAAGAAACTCCATGTTACTGTATTATTA
Source organism: Stegodyphus mimosarum (assembly GCA_000611955.2). NCBI lineage: Eukaryota > Metazoa > Arthropoda > Arachnida > Araneae > Eresidae > Stegodyphus > Stegodyphus mimosarum. The sequence continues at coordinate 144,465 of KK121613.1, read as the reverse complement.
AAGTGTTATATGGACGGAACAGTTAAAATGATTCCATTAGTCATCGGTGCAAGTAAAAATGCTTGGATGAGAAGCAATATTTTTACTGATTTTCTTACGATGTGGGATAAAGAACTTCAACAAGAAAAAGTGGCACTCTTGTTAAGATAAATCCGCTGCCCATCCACCTGATCTCTCCTTGAAGAACATAAAATTAGTTTTACTTCCTCCTAACACAACTTCCATTTTTCAGTCATTAGATCAAGGTGTTATAAAAGTATTCAAGAGTCATTATAGGAAGGAAGTGGTTCAAAATGTTATTAATGAAATGGATACGACTGATGCAGTTTGTTCCTCTACGGATATTGCCAAGTCGATTTATGTCTTAGATGGCATGCATGTTATGTGTACGGCGACGTAAATTTCGCAAAAATAATTTTGAAAAGGCTGTGGGAACTCTCAAGCTGTGACAAGGGGACGATGAAAAAATGCATGATGAGACCTTCCTCGAATATTTGGGAATCGATGAAAATAACCAGACTTGCTATGACAGAGTGATACAAAGATAATCAAAGTTATCAGAGAAAACAAAGGAATTGGTGAAACTGAAAGTGAGTCCGAAGATGAAAATCTCGAACCTGTACCTGAGCAGCTGAGTCTCGACAAGCATTAAAAATTTTGAGAAGAACGCTCGAACTCAAAGATGGAAATACAGAAAGTTACAAGCAATGTCGTGTCTTGAAGACTGCCAATGAAAAACTGCGAACAAGAAATATGCAACAAACTCGAATGGATGAATTTAAAAAAAATGTTTGATAGGCTTACATATCGTACTGATCTGTGTAACATGTTGAAATAATTAAAATTTTCCGGAATTAAAATGGCTTTCGACAACTACGAAAAAAATAATTGAAGTTTTATTTATAAAAAAAGGGCATTTAACTTACATATTAATCAGCATATCGAAAAGAGTATTAATCTCAAAGCTGGACCGTATGCAAGTAGGGAGAGGTTCCGGTATGTGCACATTTCATTCATAAAAATCTATTGAAATCTTACACATAAAACACTTTTTAAATTTTTATTTTTATATCTTCCCTGAAAATATCCAACGTATCCCTAAATGAAACGACATCCTGCGTGTGACCCAGTACCGCATATAAAACTCAACCGCTTTATAAAATCAAATAAGGTCGAAACGGACATGATCATATTAAGCGGTATCTACACAGTTTCAAAAAGAGTTATGGCATTCACAGAATTAGCTTTCATCGCCTTGCCTTCTTTTTGGAATAGAATTTTCTTTTCAATTATTGATTTATTTTTTGTGGGAGTCACTAATTATTATTTCGAATCGTTTTTACATCATTTATTCAATTTTTTTTTATTTATTATGATATGATCACTTCTCGTCTAATTTTCACATCACAGCACATTAATGCCTTATTGTATCCAGTAATCTGTTTCAAAATACTATAAACCTTTATCATAGCGGCCGCCTCCCTAAGGCGACGACTTTTGAAAACGGCCAGTATTTCGAAACACACACACACACACACACACACAAAATTGAAAACTTCATCTTCTCAGACGAACAAAATCATTTCGAGGAACCATGGGTAATCAGTTGTCTTAGAATTCTAATTTTAATTCATACCTAGCCCTCTTTGGTAAAAATCCCGACACTGCATTGCTACCAACATGACATAAACACACACACATTTAAAAAAAAAAAAAAAAACTCAGCCGTTGGGAAGAGAAAATAAATAAAATACTTATTTTCCGAGTACTCAGGCAACACAACCATCAGAAACAGAAAG
>KK121613.1:128445-142625 GCA_000611955.2 Stegodyphus mimosarum | reverse complement strand
TGTAAACACTGATGTAATAATCCATGCAAAACTGTAGCCTTCACGTAAATGATGCAGTGAATTGAGGAAAGAATAAAATATCAAGGCCGTTTTACAGAATTTCGGGATCCCTAACGGGTTCCCTTTTAAAATTATACTTCCTACGGCATGGCCAGTTGTATTTTATAGGCACTAATCCTTTCATTTCGATTTTAGTTGCATGCAAAATTTGAAAAATTTAAAGTACCGAAATACTATTTCAGTGAGAAGTTCAGACTATTATTAATATTTACGCATGACGGGGAACCCTCTAAGCTCGGGGCCCCTAAACCGTCCCTGTTTGCATCAAACGGATTGTATTCGTTTCAAAGAGGATGACAACAATGACTTAAAACTGGGGCTTTTCGAGTGACTGATGTGTATATAAGAAAAATACCTAACTTAGTTGGTCTTTTTTACTCTTACTAGTCGACTTTAAATCAACTCTTAATCTGACAGTTATGGTCTCACAAAAAGGACTACCTGTAGTGCACAATTTTTAAACAAAGGATTCGCCATGCGCTCAAGATGCCAGAAAAGGCACTAACGAGGCATTTTAAAATCAATTAGTCTTTCTCTCGCATCCCCTTTTTTCTGTAGGTATGGTCGAACTTTTATCTCACAGAAGAACTTTCGCCGTTCCAGTCGGTTGGCCATGCGAACTCTGCAGTGATACCACCTGCGCATCAGGCTGTTGTTCCTTTATCTAACTCCTCTTTCTATTATTCTTTATTATTCGATATTTACCTCACTTTTTCTTCCTTCCCCGAGGGCCGGTATTTGACCACAACCGGTTCTGTTGCCAATCAGTGCACCGGCAGCTAAAAAGTCACGCGCTGGGAGACCCAAGAAACAAACCGGGACTTTCCACCGATACGGTAACGCCTCCAATATTCCACTAATGATGCCTGTTGCTTTTTTTTTTTCCCAAAAAAAAATAATCGTGAAAGTCATTACAGAAAGAACTTGACACCGAATTACGCGAAGCCCAGACAATGATGTTCGTAAAATCTTCCAAGTTGCGTGCTTTTGTTAGGGGGTGGGGCTCGTAAGAGACATGTTATCGCATTCTCATACTCTCGATCCACTAACATCGGGCGATTTTTATCATCTTTACCAAAGTGGTTTACCTCAGACTTACTTCCATTATGCTATGTGGTATTTGCTAGTGCTGCTTACAAAGACTGAAATTTGGGCCGCCGATTTTGTAAACTGCTTCAGCGTCATATCTAAATATTGCCGTTACCGCAAAATGTCTATACACAAAATCCATTAAAATTTAACTGCATAATTGCTAAAAGCATCGATCTTCAACTATGATGCCTTGGGGAATCCCTAAAACTATAATTTTGTTTTCTAGAGCCCCTAAATCATAATTTTCGAAAGCTCTAAAACTGTAATTTTTGTGGGATAGCTAAATGTGTCATTCCTTTTATCTAAATCCCCTAAAACTATAATTTTTTTTACTGAGATCCTAAATCTAAAAAATGCAAGAAGCAGTAATAATTCACGAAATTTCCACAGACTTTCCAGCAACAATTTCAAGGTCCAGGAATTATACTAATATTTCGGAAAGGGAAGAACACGGTATAATAACATTATAAATAATAACAGTTTATATTAGTAAACTAATCAAATTATGGAAACATATTTAATACCGCTTTTTTCGTTTAATTGGTAGTGTGATGGAGGGCGACTTTAAGAAAAAATTTTTTCATGTTCCAGAAGTACAGCAAAATTAAGGTAAAGTTCGATATTCCAGTTTGGATTTTGAAACAGAAGCATATTTCTGAGGTAATGCTAGGAAAACAGAGAAAATATACTTAAAATATAAAAATTATTTCACAATTATAATAAAATGAAAAGAAATGGGAAAATATTAAAAAAAATCAGATATGTATTCGACATTTCGGGGAAAATTCTGATTTTAACTGCGGATATATAAGCAGCTATAAAACACCGTAACCATAAGAAATAAATTCGATTCAAACTATTTTAGTTTTTATTCAAACTATTTTAGATTTGAGTTACTTCTATAAACACACTTTACTTCTATAACTTACAGTCAGTTTTTCCAGCCCTTTGATATAATCATTGGCTGCAGATACGAAGGAAATTCACCAATCCCAATATGGTAAAAGCTTAATTCTCCACCTTCGCAAGTGTGACGTTATTGAAACGGACGTGCAGTATTTGAAAAATAAAAGCAGTTTTTATCGTCGCAAAATGACAAATAAAGCTGACTTCATTTATTTCACAGTCACTCTATAAAAGGCAGCCTGATTATAAAAGACAACTCAGAAATAAATAAATAAAAAATGGATTGCGTTCATGATTTATGGTGATATATTTTCTCACTTGCATATGGTTGCTTTATCCCCCCATAAGAAAAAGTTGCATTGATGTGTATGAATGAGGACAGAACACGTTTTGGAGGAAATGTCCAGTATTTTTTCTAAGCCAATAAATTAGATAAGCTTGAGCAAGTGCTCAGTATGCGACGCACGTCGGACTGAAAAAAATCCAAGAATCCCAAATCGAATCACAATCTATGTTGGAGTTACGCCATCTAAAGTGTCTAAACAGGCATTCAAAGAAGAGAAGCGCGAAAGCGCTGAAAGAATATTCTCATTTTTTATAACATCTTTAAGAACTGCCAACTACAGCGGAATCCCGTTTATAGGTATTAACTGCGACTAACGATTTCGGGTAGTCGATTTATATCAATGAAAGTATTAAAAAAAAAGGAGAAGAAGGAGGAGGATTTCGATTTGAAAGTGGCACTAGAGTTTTTGTTACGGTTTATTATGCTCTCTCTGAGCTCGAAGTTTACCATTCAGCTCTTGGACTCACTCCAGTTAACACAGCTTCTTTTGCCCTTTTAACTTTAGTATCAATATCGCTTTCTTCGCACGTTATATAAAATTCAATAGCAAAGTCACAAAATATTTAAAAACAGCATATCCTTAGAATTTCATATGTAGTGTTGAGAATTGCCACAGACATTTGTATATTCGCTGTTATTTCTTTAAAAATACTACTCATTTGCGCAGTCAGCCGCCTAAAACAGTTACCATAAAAATCACACATATATATAATAGTTACCATAAAAAAATATATAATGATTTTAATGAGTCTAGCTACAGTAATTTCACAAAAATATTTAATATTTCTAATTAGGCGCCTCATGATTTAAATGCATTTCTATTTAAGTCAATTATATTAAAGAGCAGAAAACCTATTCTTAAGAACATCGATAAATACACTCACGTTTGTGAAAATTGCAACACCATGAAGGACTTACGCGAGTGAGCTGAAATTTTCAGGAAATGCAAAGTAGCGCATGATATGCAAATGATTAGAATTGCAAATCCGTAGCGCATGCGTATGCTGAGCAGCGCCCTCTGAACGGCTGATGGATCCGAATAAATAGACGGCTGTAGCGAGGCGTGTATGGTTATCGGTGGTTATCTGCTAGTGGTAAACGTTAACTCAATCTGTACTTATGCCTCGTCGACGAAAGAGAGCGAGATTTGAACAACTTACAGAGTTTGAACGAGGGAGAATCATCGGCCTTCGTGAAGCTGGATTGTCGTATCGTGCAGTAGCCTCTCGTGTGCAGCGTAACAGCAGCACAGTGATGCGCGTTTGGAAGCAGTGGACGGACGAGTGTCGGACAACTCGGAAATCCGGGAGTGGACCCCGAAATGTGACGTCAGCTCGCGATGATAGACACCTGGTCCGCATGGCGCGGACGGACCGTACAGCTTCCTCTAGACAATTGGCAGCACTGTGGTCAATAGCTACAGGTGTTTCATTGTGTGCTTCATCAATTCGTAGACGTCTGCTGCAGTGTGGACTGCGCGCACGGACTCCTTTATACAGGATCCCCCTAACGCACGACCATCGCCGCCTGCGGCTACAATGGGCCAATCAGCATAGAGACTGGCGTGCTGATTGGCAGCATGTCGTGTTTTCTGACGAATCCCGCTTTAATTTGTGGTACCATGATGGCCGCATTCGTGTCAGACGCTATGCCGGTGAACGCCACCTTCCGGAGTGCATTATCGAACGCCACAGTGGACGAACACCCGGAGTTATGGTCTGGGGCGCCATAGCATATCATAGACGATCTCAATTGCTACGAATTGTGGGCAATCTGAACAGCAACCGGTATATCCGTGAAGTTCTACAGCCCGAAGCTGTTCCCTTCCTTCAAAGCTTGCCAGGCGCTGTATTTCAACAGGACAATGCCCGCCCTCATACTGCTCGGATTGTTAAATCCTTCTTTGCAGCGCAGCAGGTACAGCTTCTTCCTTGGCCTGCGTGTTCCCCGGATATGTCGCCAATTGAACATGTGTGGGATGTCATTGGTCGGCGTCTTGCTCGTGATCCTCGTCCTGTTGCGTCTGCAGACGAACTTTGGGTACGCGTACAAACGATATGGAATGCTCTTCCTCAGTCAGACATTCAAACTTTGTTTGACTCCATGCCACATCGTGTAGCAGCAGTTATTGCGGCGCGTGGTGGCCACACAAAATACTGATTCTGATCTCTTGTTCTTGTTTGTTTGCTTTGAACATTTAATCATTTATTTGTACCACTACCACTCAACTGTGTATTAAATTGCATTCAATTATGACGATTCCTTCTTGGTGTTGCAATTTTCACAAACGTGAGTGTAGGTTAGTTTACTACTCAGTAACAGATAAATAAATTTGAAAGCTAAATGTTTAATATTTCACTAAATGGCAACACGGTGGTGCGTGGAAGATATAGGTATTTTATTTCCGTCAACGACAACACATTCTTTTAAATAGCCAAGTTTGCTGATTAAAATTGAAGGATAAGTATCTTAACATTTTGAAGACTGGCAATAGTCTGGGGCCCAGCAGGTTATAAATATATATATATATGTATATATATATAATTTCGAACAGCACTGCACTGCTAGCTTTAAAATCGCGCAGTTTGTTAACCAAAAATTCATAAAACTCCTACAAAATATGAAATAAATTTTAAAAAATCGAACTTCAAGGTGCACATGTTCGGTTGGAAAACGACGCGTATTCAAATCTGGCGATTGTACGTGCCGTTGTTTTTCCACAATGCTAGGAACATATAGGGTGCTGATCAGAAACTTCCCCTATGTATGAACCCCTAGCGGTCTACAGACTTTGCGCTCGAGATTGTGAGGATTTAAAACAATAGAGCTCTCGCGCTTATGGTAGCAGTGGGAAAAAAAATAGAAATTTTCGAATGACAACATCCCTTTTCCTTCTGCGCAAATTGATCAGTGCAGTGAAAAACCATAAATGGCGTTGGAACGATACAGGTATGGCGAAACTTGCATACGTAAAATATTTGCAAAGAACAACATTGTAAAAGACCTGTGACAACACAAGAGAGGACAGGGGGGGAATTGGGGGTTACAAATTTTTACTTTGCAGTTTCGGGGCTACCGCGATCCCTCCGCCCCACTGCGACGGATTTCTTGTTTTGTTGTTATCTGAAATCTAAGGTATACATGTGAAATCCATGAGATTTGTCAGAACTGAAAGATGTCAAAAACGTGAAGTTATAGAGGTTTGTACTATGAAATTACGTTAGTCATTGTCAACAATCTCCAGCATGCAATGCGTTATCGTCTGCGAAGGTGGTCACTTTGAAGATTTGTTTAATCCCAATAAAAATTTTTCTCCCTCTCCTCTCTCGTGTAGTCACCGGTCCTTTACAATACTCTTCTTCGCAAATCTTTTACGCCGCAATTTTTGTCACAGATGTATCGTTCCAAAGCCATATAGGGTTTTTCGACGCGCTGAACAATTTGACCGGTAAAAAGTGGGTGCTGACATTCGAAAATTTCGAAATTTTTTCACTGTAACCGTAACTGAAAGAGCTTCATTACTTTAATTCGTCACAATCTCGAGCTCAAACCTTCAAAGTAACAATATCTGAAATTTCATTTCCATTGGTAGAACGGATACAGCTAGAGATTCATATATCGGAGAAGTTTTTTATAACCACCCTACATATACATACATACACAGATTCTTCATCATTTAATAATAAATAAATTTAATAATAAAGAATATACAGCGATAACATTTGATGGCAACATCCTTTTCTTTATGTTGCCATACATTTTTTATATCATGTATATTATTTCTTAAAAAATAATATGGCGATAACACAGAACGTGATATAGACAAAAAGTGAGGATCGAGAGCAATAGCTCTTCTGGTACTAAAAATAAAAAGAAAGAAAAATTAAATAACTTATTTCTGAATACAGAAATTTTTTCAAATAAATGTTATTTTCAATACAATATTTCAATTTTTTTTTTTTTTCATGAAAGCATTTCAAAGAACATAAATGGTCATCGGTATTATACACAGCGGAGAAAAAAAAAGTTCTATATTTCCCGTTCTACTGGGCCGATTGACGAAATTCAAATTGCGTTTCTCATGTCTCGTAAGTGAGACCTAGGATATCTATTAGATTTATATATAGCATTGTTCAAATGTAGGAATTTTGACACAAAATAGGACTTTTTCTGAAATGATATGCAAATGTTTTTCCATATTTCGATTCTACGACTGAAATTATGGCAAAGTCTCAAGTTTTGTAAAAATCGCAAGAGTATTTTTTAAAAAATTAGCTCTCAAAATTTTAGGTCCTCAATGTTAATTCAATTTGGCTTGTATTTATTAATCTCTCTTTTTTTTATGAAACTTATTTGATTCCTTCCTACACAGTTCGAAATTTAGGTTCATTCCAAATAAAATACACCCATTTTTTATGATTTATTTTAAAAATTTGTATTTTTAAATAATTTTTATAAATTTTTCGAAAAATATTTTGAATTATAAACCTATAAAATTTTTACAATCATCTTAAAGTAGGTGTATTTCTAAGCATACCAGCAAAAAATATAGCTTTTTATTCAAAATTTCCGAAGCTATACGTAAATTTATATTTTGGCGCGTTTTGAAATTTGGCATATTTGTTGAAAGCGATAGTAACGAAAATGTGCTTTACGCACTTAGTTAAAATTATTTGAAAGTAGGTACGATATGACTTTTTTCCGCTCATCCACAAACGATGCGACTTTTTGCCCCGCTCCTGTACAGTGGAAGGGAAAAGAAAATAGGTTGCCATATATTAAGAAATTCGCCAAATGAATTATTCTTGGCTCAAACTGAAAAAAATGTGGCAAATTATAAATTTTTGAATTTCTGCGTACATCTGGCACCAAATTTTACAAAATTTAATATTTAGGCACAATTTGAGTTATACAATCGAAACATGAAAAAAGAATTGGTATGTTATTTCAGAAAAAGTCCCATTTTGCGTCAAAATACGTATATTAGAGCTAATATAAATCTAATACATACTATATATATATATTTATACTATAATCTAATACACATCATAAGTAGCGCTTTCGAGACATGGAAAACGCAATTTGAATTTCGTCAATCGGCCCAGTAGAACGAGAGATATAGAACTGTTACCCCCCCTTTTTTTTTTCTCGCAGTGTACATGACTTTATGACGACTGTCTCTACGGTAGACCAAAACCACAAGGAGCCAAAGCTAGTTACTCAGAGAAGAATTCACACATGTTACTAAATTTGAAGTTATAATCATAGAAGTAGCGCTTGTGATCAACTACTTTATTCGTAATTTTAATACAGCACTAAATCTAAAATATATATCTGTATCACAGAATGGTTTTAATGACCTACCCATCCAATCGTACGTCCATGCGTTATATTTGATCTATGTTGTATTTAAAGTCGCGCTAAATGATATAAATTAAAACATTATTACGATAATCATCATAAGCTTCAAGAGTTCTTTCTACGTTAATATACTCAGCCGAAGAACTCAAGTGGGAACAAGTCAGGCAACGGATAATTTATCATAAATGGTAGCTTAAATAGCTGGCACCGAACACGTGTTTGCTCCAAAAGCAGTGGAAGAATGCCAAATCATCGGAAGTCCGGGGCAGAGAGCATCAGCCGAGAAATTCCAGGTAGCGAAGACGACGTTATTGCATTCCTTGTCTTCGGATTGACAATGTATATTGATGCAAGCCGCAAGGAGAATGAAAAACCATTCGAAGCTTACTTAATTCAGTTATGGGGGAAAAATAATTAGATGAAAATTTCTCAATTAGTTTCAAAGATAAAGAAATACAAATTACGAAACTTCGCTTACTTTCATGCAAAAAAGTGTACGAACTATTCCTTAAATTCAAGGAGAAGATAATTAATGTTAGAACGTCAGTTAACTTAGTTACTTATAAAGACATAATTAAATTCAAGAAGGAAAACATCAGAGCGATCAGAGTGAGAAGATAATAAATGTTCGAAAACTAGTCAATTTAGTTACGTATAGAAAGATAACAATTTAATGATACTCAAATTATTCTGTACCAAATACGTAACATAATGCCGTTATAAGCATTTTCACTTCCTTGTACAACGTTAAGGTAAAATCATTTCAACGAAAATATCCATTTCGACAGCTCTCCAAACCCTTTCAACGATGTTTTTGTGTGACAACTATACGTACGGACAAAACAAAGGATTATTTTTGCTAAAAAGGATTACAAATGGCTTTAAAATGGATTTAGAAGAGATTCTTTCATTACTCGTACATAAACTCGAACGTACGTATGTACGTTCTGACATAACTAATCTGGTACGAATCTGGTATAACTCAAGAACGAGTTCCCGTAGAACGTTTAAATTTTGTACATGAGACTGCTATAACTAATAGTTATGCATCTCCCTTTTTTGGTTTCGGCAGCTCCAATCGTATATAAAATACCCCCTCTCTGTTAACCGATGCTTAGTAATTTGTAGAATTAAGGTTTTTATGCCTATAGTTAATCTGCATGCAACAGCTGTAGAATTATCAACATAAACGTTTCGGTGGCGAATTAAGTCTAGCGAACCGCCATTCGTTTACATTTGAAACTCAGTAGAATAGAGAATTAAGTCAGTTTCTGCACCTTCAGTGTCTTTTTTCCGAGTGGGACCAAAAGTAAATTTTCAATTCCGTGCACCGAAAATTCTGTCTTCTTGCACGCTGGCCGAACTGCTTGTTTTTGCGTAGAAACTCTAATTTTAATTGTAAAAATTGTTAACTCTTTTAACATATCTGGTGTTTTACGTTCTGAATTAATTGAATGAGGAATACATCTCTAACGAAGAAATAAGTTTAAATGAAATGCAGCAAAAAATGTGTATAGTTGAATAGGCCATACAAGGAAGTCATGTGGTGTATACATCAGATTTTTTATTAATTATAATAACGCAGCAAATATTCACGAAAATTAACGCGTGATTGCAACAACCTAAATTAAAAGCATTTTAATTTATATCAAATAAATGTGTCATTAAAATGACACATCTAAGTGATATAAATTATTTTAATAATATATCAGTTACTTATTAATAAATAGTGTTAAAATATAATTATTATTATATTTTAATAATATAATATTATAATATAATTATTATATTTAATATAATTATTATTATATTTTAATAAAAATCAATTAGCTACAATATTAAAGCAGAATAATAGAACAACAGAATAAAGAATTTAACCACAAAGAAGTACGTTTAATTACTTTTAAACAGATCAGTTTGTCAAGTAATTGCCGACTGAATAAATATGAAAGATTAATTAAAGTTCTTCTGTTTCGCTGAATAGCACCAATCTGATTGTGGTGGTGCTGCATGGAATAAATTAAAGACTGCAAGTCGAGCACAGTAGTAACACTTGCGAAGGCTAATAGATGATATAGTAGCGAATTGTAATGATCCAAAATTTATGGAAAGATTCTGTTAAGGACATTTCTAACGTCAAAAATGACTACATTTACTAAAAACATTTAATCAAATTAGGCTATTATAAAAGAACTCCAGAGGCAATAATGATTTATTATTTATGCTTATTAAACGTCGCCCTCATCCGGGTGGTATTATTTCACTCATTGTCAAGAAAGGCCTCTTAGACAACTAAATCACCGGTTGTGACAGTTCAACTTTACACAGCTCATTTTCATTCTAGATGGAAAATATACCAAGAAATCTGAATCCATGTCTCTCGTGCCTCCTCTATTTAATCACCCAGCTTTCAAACACAGCTATCGAAACCACAGGCTTTAAATCTATCTGTTCTGGATACACATCACATAAACTAAGTAACGTTTGCAGCCAAACGGGATAGCGGTTAGCGACGCTGACTGCCGTACCGAAGAGCTCGGCTTCGAATCCCGGCGAAGGCATGGATGCTTGTAAATGTATACTGTCTTTGCGGCATGAGGACACTTTAAATATGACGGCGAGCCCAATGTCCTCTCGAGAGGTTATGGTAGGGGGAGAGGCGGGAGACCCTCGGACCTGTCCCCCCTGGAATACTCGCCTTCAAAACTGGGGGCGGAACTCAGCAAAGTCGTTCTGTCATCTGTATGGTGCCGAAGACTCTTGCCAGCGTCAGGTGCAAGCTTGACTCCCTTCCACGATGAATTTCGTGAGCTTGTTCTGATACCACACAAGCGACATTAGTCAACAACGTAACGTCTTGCCTGGGATGCCGGATAATGGCAGTTATACCGATTAAGCGGATTTTGGGTTGGATTGAAGACTTACGGTAAAGCATACCACAGCTACCTGCTTGGATCCTTAAAGGAATGGATGCGCTCGTAAAAAGCTTTCTAAGGAAAATTGACTCCTGTTCACGTTACACAAGGAAAAAAACACCAAAATGTCCATGCAACCTGCTTATTTACCAGAATTTCAATCCGAGTCGAATTATTAATGTTCAGTGGTCTTAATACTCGCCACTGATAAAGAAGATCGAGATGATGTATTAATTGGGTTGTCTGAAAAGTCCCGTCGCATTTATGTTCTTCAAATGTCCTTTTTTTACACAAAGAACAATGATCAGTCAATAGTATATTACTTGTTTTTGTTTGATAACTTTCTTGATTTCTTTTTATGAACTTCGCAATTCTTCATTCGCAGAAGAACCTAGCTTTACCGGCGACAAGCTGAACAAAGGTGGATAAAAATTTGAGACAACCAAGCAAGTGAAAGTCTGAGAGCACAAGAGTATGATACGCGTGGCAACAAGTTTTATCCAAACTCCAATAATTTTTGTCAGGTAATCACACTTGTGCGTGGTCTCACGTTATCGGAATGGAATGACGATATTCTTATGCGATTAATAATCTCTGGAAGTTTCTGAAAGGAATTTGAAACTCTGCAGTTGGCGACAGCACACAGTCGAAGGGATTTGCTGGCTCGTTTGGTAGGAGCTCGGAAACACGATAACAATTTTAAGACCCATTTCTTAATTCTTGTAACATTCACAGGCCGGGGCTTAAAACTGAACTTTTAGAACTGATATCTATATGAAGAATTATTTATTAATTATAATATTCCTAATTTATGTTAATGCACTAACATACTAATTTACTGATACGGAACTATTTAATTTGAAGTGCAATAATTAATAATATCGGAAAATCTGCGATTTTTAAAACGCTCCTAGTTCTTAGCGCCGCTTATGTGTGTTTGGAGGGGGGGGGAGTTGAGTTATAAAGTGAAATAAATACAGTTATAAAAATTAATTAAGGTGAAAGAGCAAAAGTATCGAAATTAATCAAAAATTATTTTCATTTAAATTATATTTTAGATCAGAGCCGGTACAAGGGCGAGGCAAGTGAGACACCTGCCTCAGGTGAATCACAAGCAGGGGCGCCAAATTGGCTATGCGAATTCGAAAATTAGTTTAATTATGGTTTTAAATTTGCCAATTATTACTAGGGGAAATAAGCTTCGGTAAACTTAAATTAATAAAACAATAGGAAGAATTGCAAGAAAACCTGGAAATGAATGCAATGTGTATTTCAGTATTATTTCTGATTGATCAAAAAAGGATTTTTTAATATTTTCATTTGAAAGTTATAAATAATTGGTTATATTATTCTTCTGAATTTATAACGCTGCGATTAAAAATACTTTAAGAATTATGGCACAATTATAAGAATTATGATATTTTGATTTAATACTACCTGGGTCATCTATCTGAGGAATGCAAACTTTTATTTAATACAAATATAGCTCCGTTTGTAGTCTCAAGCGTTCTGACAGACGAAACGTGTTTGCATGTTCTTTGTTAACTGACTTAGCTTGGGGCTTCAAGCACTTTTCCCGTGGTAAGTTCCATTTGAAGCTTTGAGCAGAGGACATTAACAATTGTATTTTTTGTATGCTTTTTTCACTTTTGCTATAATATGAATAGGTTTATATTACCAAATTATTTCAATTTGCACTGTCACTCGTATTACATCTTGTCTTCCGGATAATTGATAGGCTCTAACAATTCTTTTTGTCTTTATTTTGATGCACCGACTCGACATGCTTAGAGGAAAGCATGCAGTAAGGAACAAGCCTTTTTTTACCTCCACCGAAAAACGACTCTATCGATCCCTACGCAAAGAAAGTTCTAGGTCCGATGTGTCTTTTTTCTCCAAACAGAAAGTAGTTGAGTTTGGCGCAAGTGTAATTAAAGGCAGCAGCAGCGTGGTTATTTAATTTTTCCATAGGCAATCTTGTAGTATGCGATCAATCATTTTACTTATTTATTTATTTCTTAGATGGCGCCACTAAAACTTTATTTTTTAATACTTATTTATTTATTTCTTAGATGGCGCCACTAAAACTTTATTTTTTAATTTCGAACGCGTGATAAAATAGCGGGAAAAAGAAATTATTAAAACAACAACCAATGGCCGCCATCAAAAAAGTAAATAACAAACTAAAGTGGTAAATCGAATACTACACAGTTACTCAAAATACGTCTGATTAGTTTTTATCCCCCACCCCATCCTTATGAAATCCGTCAGTAATCAAAGTGTTATTGCACTCCATACAATTTCTAAACATGTTTGCTGCACCTGTAGATTTTCAAGCCAAGCACCTCTTAAAGAACAACCAAAACTGCCGATAAAAGAAGCTGGAGAAGATCTTCTTTCTGTTCTTTGCCCCCCTCCCCCCATCGTCCCTTTTTACTTCTCGACCCGTTCCAGGAACCGATAATGCTTCTCTCCTGGAAAAGCAAACGTATCATGAGAAACTGGGAAGATGATGGTGTAAATGACAATGTGTTGAGGAAAATCTGGGTTATCTCTCTAAGGAATGCTCATTCAG
Organism: Stegodyphus mimosarum; assembly: GCA_000611955.2. Taxonomy (NCBI): domain Eukaryota; kingdom Metazoa; phylum Arthropoda; class Arachnida; order Araneae; family Eresidae; genus Stegodyphus; species Stegodyphus mimosarum. The sequence goes on along the minus strand of KK121613.1, from coordinate 129,370 downwards.
AGGAAAGTTTCCCGTGAGGATTTTACTTCCTTTTTGTTGTCACAGAGCATAAACATATCAGTAATTATCTGAAAAGCAGATTAATGATAGTTATGACCTTCAAATACTCTTTAAAAAACTGCTTAGAGGCAGTTACACAGATAGCTTCCAAATCTTAAAAAGGCGATAAGCCTTACTGAAATAAGTGGCGATAAAAAACTTCGATTGATAATTGTGTGTTACTGCATAGCAAGCAGAAAATAAATGGGACAAATTTGCATCGGCTACGCAATGTGCGCATGTATTTACTGATCAGTAACAATTGATCAGTAATTTACTGATCAGTAACAATTTTCTCAAGCCCGGTTTACAAAACTTCTGGCCTGGAGCACAACCACTTATTTTCCTCTCGTATTCTAGTTCTTTTCAGTGTATTAGACATCACTGATGCGAATTATGCAAAGTATTTCTTGAAATAACCTAATGTTTACTTCTACTATTTTTCATTTGATGTTATTGGGGGGGGGTACATTTCTCTCTCTCTCGCTTTTCCCCTCTATTATATTTCCATGGCATCAATTTATTATGTGTTATGTAAAATACAAGCCTATACGTATTAAACAACGGTTTGGTTACTTAGAAAGATAATTAGGATACCAGCACACTTTCAACAATAACAACTACAATAATAACCCATAATCACGTGACATTAAGAAATTCAAACCTGGCGCAAGAGCAGAATTTGGATGTGCTTAGTATCAGCATACAAACCAAGAATTCGCTCAACTATGTCGTCACTAATGAGTTAGTTTATTTTATGTGACGATGGCAAAGCATGCGAGGACTATCTGCCTACGGGAATGTATGCTTCGTGGAAGAAACCTTCCTAAGATATGCTTCGTGGGGGAATTCATAAAGAAAATGGCTCGGAATGGAAAAATTTTAA
>KK121613.1:103799-119416 GCA_000611955.2 Stegodyphus mimosarum | reverse complement strand
TAATGAAAAATTCGTTAAAGTTTTAGAGAATATTGTTAAGAATTTCACATTTATTTGGCTATTTATTTAGAATTGTAATTAAAATTCCTTTTTATTTTCCCGTGCAACGCAGACGATTTTTGAAGAGAAAGCTATGTAAAAAAAATAATAATAATAAATAAATAAATAAATAAAAATAACCAACAAAGAAATATAAGGACTAAATTGAAAAGTGATACGCCGTTTTTTGTGAAACAACGCAAAACGCCCAAACGAAAGTAATAGTCCTTCCCTTTGGACTAAAAAATCATATAAGAAGTTCTCTCTTAAGAAATTTATTCCACAAAGTACCAAATATGTTTCGATTTCTGCACTGTTATAGAAAGACTTTCCCACTTAAGAAGTTCGGATTGATTTTTCCGGAAACTTTTTCGTCCTTCCAAAAATATGAGTACACCTTTATTTTTTAAGGAAATACTCGAGTCCTTCCAAAAATATGAGTACACCTTTATTTTTTAAGGAAATACTCGAACTCACTCACTTCCCCATTTTAGTAAGAAACGGTCATTAATCTTGTTTTTAACAGTAATTGATTTTTTTTATTACAGTCAATGCCTTTCAAATGACTACTTGCTATCATCGTAATTGACAGCAAGATTTTTCGGTGAATTATCCATTTAAAAGGTATCGAGAAAAGCCGTTTAGTTTCTGTCCAATTTATTTCATCTTTCTTTAACGGTAAGTAACATGTTAAGCAGAATTATTAAAAAACAAAGGAGGTACTACCAATTCACCTTTTCTATTTTCTTCAAAATGGTTTGTTCATTTCTGAGATTTTTTTTTACAAAATTCATTAATGGATTTTTGAATTAATGCAAAAATTTCAGTTTATGAAAGATTTTGGATGAAACATGATAAAAAATCTGTACAAAAAATTTTGGTAATTTGACTTTCGGAGTAATTGATAGTAACTTAAAAATAATTGGTAATTTTATATTTTAGAGCGCATATTTAAATAAAATTTCATGATATAAATCAGAAGTGGGCAAAAGTCCGACTCTTTTAATTACATAATCCAACCTGCTATGAAATCCACTGTAAGGACATTTTCATCTCTTTCCTACCCAATTGTGTACACAAACTACGGAATGAGCCGTATGAATGCGCATATGCTGTTACATTATATAAGCGCATACATACGCATGACTATCCTAGCGATCAGCCTAAGCTGAGAATATTAGATACACTAGAATGCATGTGAGTCCGCCACAGAATATAGTTCTATTATTTCTACAGCTCTAATATAGATATTAAACTATAAAATGCAAACCTCTTCCCCGTCGCGTCCTGGCAAACAATAGAAACACCGTAAATGATCGTCATACAAGCTCCATTTGCACTCTGCAACGGCCCTGCCCGCATGATCCACTGAAAAACACCCTTGCCTGCCCTAGTGATACAGTGGTTAGGGGTCGGGGTTTGAATCTTTGAGAATGCATGGACGTTTGTAAACGTTTAGTGTCTGTGCGGCATGGGGCACTTTGAATACGCGGCGAGCCGAAAGTCATCTCGAGAGGTTGAGGGTAGGGGAGCCTCGGACACCTCCCCGGGGTGCTCTCCTTCAGAATTGGGGGCAGAACTGAGCGAAGTCGTTTTGCTCGATATTGAACGCATTTGCCCACCCGCTGTAAGTTCTAAAATAGCATATTTTAAATTAAAATTAGAAGTTTTAATATAGTAATTCAACTGGAAATAAAATTTAATAGTAATTACATAAATTAAATTTAAAAAAATAAACATTTAATTTTAAAAGAATTAGTAAAGTTAGTATTACGTTACTGGTAAGCAATTTCATATATAACTTTTAAAAAAAAGTTCCCAAATATGCATAAGTTCTAAAAACATTTCATAATTTAAATCTTTATTTTAATTTTTCAATAACATATATACAGGTATAAATTAAAATACGTTAAATTTCACTTTTCGATATAACCTACTGATAATTTTATGAATATTTGCAGCTTTGTTTTCATTACTAAAACATGCTTTGAATGCTATATTTTAACTGGCGCAAAATCACGCTTTTAAAATTCTTATAACATGTTACACTTAACGCTTCTTTAATTTTTTGAAAATTTTAACGGCTATTTAAACATTTTAAGTACATTTGTAAGTTATAAGGCTCTGATTCCCATTCTGTTGACTTCCGTATTCTAACAGCGTTATAGTCCGTAATCGGAAACGCCTGTATAATGGATTGTTACATGTCAAATACGCTTTTTCGATTTCTCCGCCTATTCCCATGCCATTTGGTTACACACACAGAGAAGCAGAACGAAATCTTCCCAGTTTTCAAATAAGGAAGTACGACTGTCGTCGTTACGAAAGTTTGAATTATTCAGCTGACATTAAATACTCCGGCTGCGAGAAATCCCGAGAAGATAAATTACATCGGTTGACACATCTAACCTTGAAAACAATGCGATTCCAAGCGCCGTATCAAATAAATATATAATTAACTGTAAAACGGGAGTAGGCATTACAAATACCGAACATTTAAAACCCGAAATTCAAAATAAAGTGTAATTAATTACGTATCTTACGTATCTGACGAATGACTGCAAACACAATTGCGCATCACAACATGATAGTACTGTAAGGTTTTGAGTTAATTACAGTTGACTCTTGAAGACAATTTTCACTCCATGAAACTTAACTATAAAACTGTTAACTTAAAGTAGGCGTTAAAAGACCATAACCATCCTCGGCGCTGTGGCCCAATGTCTAATTTTTTACGTGCGCCTGTATTTTACAGTTATGTCAAACTCGGTGCGTCCCAAATACGGCAGAATTTTTAGTGCACTGTGGTCTAATTTAAAAGGAGATTGAGAACTGATTCACCAGTACACTGTGTGTCTTTAAAAATAGATTGTGGTAGTGCAGACAACCTATGCTTCAAAAATAATTTAGAATCCTAGAAAAATAATTTATTTAAATTTGATCTCATTTAAAAATAATATCGAATTTATATTTGAGCAATAATAATTTATTCTCTGACATTGGGAATAAAAAATATATATATTTCAACAGTAAATGATGTTGTTATTCATAATATCAATTAAAAGCATATTTAATTACAAAGAAACGCATTCTCTAAGTTAATAGTATAATACGTAAATTTACAATTTATTAAAGGAATTTGTTTATTCACCTGTATGGTATTTATTTATCTAACCAATTATTTTATACTAAGTAGCTTTACTGTCATTCTCCCTTTCCGTTTTCCTGCCAGAATACTGATTTTAGTTCGCGTGTTTCAAAGGAGGTAGAAAGAGATGGTATATAATGGAAGGTTTTAGATTGTTTAGCCAGAGCGTGTTCTTCCCGCTGAAGGCCGCGTTACTAATTGAAATTCTAAAATAGCAGTCCGTCTTTGGAGTTGCGTTATTGTTGCCTACAGTGCTTGTCACGTCGGTTAATGTGTCAGCTAACTTGCGCGATATTAATTCTGTGTAGCCTTTGGATAACTTACGACTTAGCTTAGTTTAATTTGAAATTCTATCTTTTGAGCTAGCACTTTCTGGTTTTGTAAGCACAAGAAGTTTGAGTTCTTAATAAAAGGCTTTTTTAACCCTTCTTACGTTCTTTGTTTTCTTACTGGACACACACTTTCTTACTGGATCATTCACTTAGTTCCATCGTTAGTATAAGCTTTCACAAGAAAGTGAAGCTATATATAACCTTATATGACATTTATAATTTCATACGCAACGTGAAAAATCAATAAAGAGGCATAAATTTTCATATTTTATTGTTTAGAAACTGCCATCAAATTTTTATTTGATTTTAAAGAAATCTGATTTAATTATAATTAATAAAAAATAAATTTTTAATTTGCGTCATGGCTGTTAATTACTATTTAAAATTAATATAAAGCATCAAGCATACCACCTATCGCAAAGTCTCGGTATCTGGAATCCGCGGATAACTTAATCTCCTATTCAGTAATTCTATATGAAATTTGCGCAACTTCCGCTTGTCGGATGGACGGACAACAATGATTTAAATTATTTACATGTAAAGCATAACTTGACCGCACTACTTCGCGATTTTTAACTTCCCCCCGCCTGAATGACAGGCACTAGCCATTATTACTACGGCCTGAGGCGGTGGTCACTTTATTATGGAGACACGTAATAGGTGGGCCATCGCTGCCTCCTATGAAGGGACACACAATTTACATCCATGTCTTCTCCGGGATTCGAACCCAGGCGCTTCTGTAAGGCAGTCAGAGTCATTAATTATTTTGCGTTTGGGCGACACGATTCCTAACGTAATTACAATTAAACTCAGCAGCTCCGTAGCACAACGCTAAAGAAAGGGAGCAACAGAAGTTCCCTCCCCCAATAGTCTCAGATTGCCTTTTCTCTTTTTAAATTAGATTTTCATTCCTTATTTAAATTAATTTCATTACATATTCTGGTGAAGTTGACAAAAGAGTAAAAGCGCATGAAAGATTCAACATAAAAAATAAAGTCTTAATTAGAATAAAAACCTTATAGTGTTACTTTCAAATTCATCGGACATATTTTCTTTGCCTTTTCCGACCGAGGGGTGTTAATAGCAGTGTTTTTGTGCCGCGGCAGCCATTAGATTTCGATAAACTTAACTTTCAAAAACTTATTTTTTTAAAAGAGTTTTTATTTTATTTCAAAAGTAAAACATTTAGTTTTATCACTCGGAGACTGAGAATTATTTTTATCTATCCAAAGACAGTATCCGCTTTGAGAGGCTATGACCGTAGTCTGTACCTTTCAGAATGCCATGCTGTTGATTTATTTACGTAAGTTGGCAACAACCTATCGAACTTCCCTAATCCTATTTACCCACCTAACCGATATCGGTATTCTGCAACTTAATACCTTCCTTTAAGGGATGTCGGATCTCAGTACCGCTTCCTGAGTGGCGATTTGGCACTACAAATATAAAGGTGCGCTTGTGAGTGTTTGCGTTTCATAGGTCTGCCGGCCGCAGACGGTTTGCCGAAGTAATTCTCTTGATAACAACTGCGAGGGACGAGTAAACACATCGGAAAGAAGAGAGAGAGCGAATACAAGGAACGTCAAGTGCCCCAGTAAACTGATACGAATGTTTATGTTTGCGTCTAGGAAAGCTTGACCACTTGAAAGTCCTTATCGGGTCGGAAGACCTTATCGCTGAGGTGAATCGTCCGTCTGTAAGGGTGGCCATGCTATCCAACAGCTTTGTCAAGAGAAAAGTAGTTAGGACGCGGCTTTAGACTGCCAATTTCGTTTTTATATATTAACTGTACTGTAGAGCTGCTGATATTCATATTTGAATTGAGTTTTGTAATACTAAGCCGGCAATGCTGTGTACCTTTTAGACAGCAAGTGAAGAAATAAAATGCTGATTTGCAAATCATTACGATTTCATTTAAGTTGCTCAGTTTTTTAGCCCAAAAAGGGCGTTGGTCCCGAATGGGATATTATTCTGGAAATGGCATTTTGCGTCGAATTAATGCGCTGTGTCACTTTTCAAAGTGTTGCCACCAAACATTATCGCCCATGTATTATAGTTAAAGAAATTAAATCACGAAGAATCTGCATGAATATATGTATGTTTCTCGCACTGTGAAAAAACAACGGTATCTAGAGCCATCAGATTTTGAATAACGTATTCCTCCACCCGAAAAGGGGCACCTGAAAGCCTGAATTTTCAATTTCGAATTTGTTTTATCACCTATTTCATATTTCGTAAAACTTATTCGAATTTTTGATTAAAAAAATTTCTGATTATCAAATTCAACGATTTCAACGCGCGCAGTGGCAACACTGTATCAGGACTTAGCATTCTGTGTGTATTCTTTGAGAACATGGTAAATTCTGTAAAGGTTCTTATCCTCAAAATCTAAGTCCTGAACTAGAACAGGGAGCGGAAGGTACGCTATGTTCTGATGTAACTGCTGGGCTGGAGAATAACTGCACGTGAAGGGATTTGAAATCCTCTTTTATTCACTCACTATTAAATACAAACCTCCCAATTCGGGAGAGATACAGAACGTAACAGACCACACTTTGGTCGAACTTAACAATCAAATAAATTTAAATAAATTAAAATGGAACTTAAATTAAACTTTGCTTCGCAGAGCAATTCGCGGAAGTTGGCCTCTACCGAAAAGGGTGCGTAGCAAGGTATACTAAATACTACCGCACTTTAATTTATTTTACAATGCAATCACGTAGTAAGCACTATGGCTTATAAATTTAAACTGCTAGCTGGTCAGGCGAACGTTGAGCAGCGTGACCGTGATCTGAGGCAAAGCTCTCACACACCGAGAGGTTTCTACCTCTGGCTTAAATAGTGCTTGGCTGAACTTCAAAAATTAGCATAAGCTAAAAACGCGCGCTTCTTCTGACAGGAAGTTGAAGCAGAGAGGAGATAGAAAAGATTTAAATTAAAATAAACTTGGTTAGTTTAACTAAAACCTTACAAACTTCCCGCCAGAATTGCGATAGTTAAACTACTTTGGTCCAAACGGACCATGTTGAAAACTAGCAATTCTAAATAGTCGAAAATTTCACTGTTCTAAACTTAGGCCAACTCTTACAAGGCAATATATGTTTGTGTAAATTACAGACGAAATTTTCTGGAACAACAATCTTCAACATTTTTTTTTTCAAGTCTTATTCTTCAAACAGTCTTACTCCTTCCAGCAAAATCTGGAAGGAAAACAACTTTAGTATGACATAATAACAGAATAATTCTAAGTGGTACAAATCCTTATTTTTTTTTTTTTGTGTAATTTTGCACACACACATTATCATTCAAGCACAATTAAATTCTTCCCCCGTATGCTCTCTCACCGGTGTTGGATGTAAAGCAAACCGCCATTGCGGGTTTTTATGTGTTCGGGGGTGTTCAACTCTTCCACCTACAATCGACTAACATTAGTTAGAACTTGACATACGAGACCTGAAAAAAACGCCCTATAACCAGCTAATCCTAAGGTTCTCACTAGCTTTATGTCTAACACTTTAAGTGTATTTGGTGGAGAGCCTAATTAACACTTGCATTCTAAAATAGTCAATCTTTAACTTTTCATGCATACAAATTCGCAGTTTGCACACAACATTCACATTAATATTGCACTTAACGTGCATTGCTAGCATAATATTATTTGTTACATTTCATAACACATTAACAATTTCATAGCAATCCTGAAATGCAAATAGAGGTTAAATTTCTAAGCTTACAGAAATATAGGTTAAATTTCTAAGCTTACAGCAAGTGCTTCCTATTCCTTTCTCAAGGTACTTTCTTGAAATATCAAATTACATTGAATTAATAGTCTACAGACTAAATCGTGTTTTTCAATTTTCCGAATTTTCATTCTAGACATTTTACAAGTCTTTAGACAAAGCGTCATACAAAATCATTTAGTTAACATATTCTTTTCAGCAATTCATTGCTTTTACAGAATTAATCTATTTACAAAACATTAAGTGATTTTAAATCTTTGAAAATTACAATTTCTTTTAACAAAACATTTTACTTTCCATATGAGGACTTATCGCTCACTTGGCGTAAAAGTCAACCTCGCTTGAGGTAAAATCAGCCCTGCAACTTGCAGTATACTCAAAAATTAACTAAACTTTTGAATACGAAATTGTACTTATCTTATTATGATCGTCCATCCTTTTCTTGGCCCAATCTTTAAAACTTGAGTAAGTTGTGGCCTGGTTCAGTTTCCTCGTTTTTCGTTGTTCTTTCGGAGCCTGCTCGTCTCTTTTTCTTTTGAAATTCCGTCGTTGTATCCTCGGCAATTTCCTTTGTAGAGGAGGTTGCTCCGCTGGACGTTTGGTGGACTGGGCCCTTCTCTCCTGGGCCCTTGCTCGTTGCTTGTCCTGGTTCCTGCTGTATTCGGGAAGTTGATTCTCAGGCTGCAATCGACGTTTCTTGCTTCTCAGGCACCTGTCCGATGATTCCACAGTTCTTTTGGATACATTGGGCTTCCCTTGCCCATTCTGCTTTCTTCTCTTGGTGCGCTCGTAATTCCGTTCGTAGATTTGTTCACCTGCATCGTGAGACTTTCTTTTGAAACCACCTTTTTGGTTCTTATTTCTTTGTTGGGGGGGAGCTTTCTTCTTCTGACATTTCGATGCCGTTGTAGCTGGTTCCTGCTGTTTTTGCTGACGTATATCTTCCTGGCTAGTCGATTGCCTCGGATCCTGAAACGAATCTTTAAATACAGCCATTTTGCTGCGATTATAGAACGGTTTTATTTGGTCCACATTCGCTTTGAGCGTTTGACCATCATTTCTTTTTAATATAACCACTGCCCCCGTAATTTGTTCAATTGTGAACGGGCCTTCAAAACGCGGAAAAAATTTCCCCACCTTTTCCTCTGGGGCATTTGACAAGTTGTGTTTAATCTTCAACACTTCATCTCCCACATTGTACTTGACCTCTCTTCTTTTTAGGTCATAGTACAATTTCTGTTTTCTTTGGGCCATTTCTATATTTTCCGTCGCTTCCCGTATTAACTTTTGTATATCACTCATTTTAAATTCTTCTGCCCTTTCCTGTACAAAGAACAGTTTATCTAGGGGGGTCAAGATCTTTCTTCCTAAGAAGAGTTCAGCGGGTGTTTTTTGTGTAGTATCGTGTTTGGCGGTCCTAAGTGCAAATGCAAATTCATTTATATGGCTATCCCAGGTAGAGTGATAGTTTTTCACATAACTACGAATTATTTTCACTACATTTCTATTCACCCGTTCCGCTATGTTTGACTGCGGACGATACGGGACCATCTTTAGATGACGTATGCCCAGTTTTGCACACATTTCCTCAAACATTTTACTAACAAACTGAGGACCATTGTCTGAAATAACTTTTAGGGGCGCCCCGTATTTTAAAATATACTTATTTAGAATTGAATCTACTACAATTTTTGCAGACGCGCGTTTTAACGGAATTAACTCTAACCATTTGCTAAAATGATCCACTATAACTAAAAGATATCGGCTTTTATTAACTTTACTTCGAGGGTAAGGTCCAAGTAAATCGATGCCTATTATTTGATTTGGGAATTCTGATTTAATACTATTTAGGAACCCGGCCGGGCGGAAATTAACATAATTATTTAATTGACATGTTGGGCACGACTGGACATACGCCCTAGTAAACTTTTGCAGTTCTGGAAAGAAAACTGCCTCGCGAACTCTCTGAACAGTTTTTCTTATACCTAAATGAGCCGAAATGGCACAATCATGCAACTCTTCTAATACATTCAACCTCATGCTAGCTGGGATAACCGGTCTATATTCATGATTCTCATTAGTAGCTTTCGTATAGAATAACAGTCCGTCAATTAATTCGTAATTTTCGGCCCTATTTCTTATCGGCACAATATCCGGATGATTGAAATTCTCAGGGTCGGCCAAATAATTGTATATATTTTTGAACTCCGGATCTTTTTTGAGTTCGGCTATTACTGTTTCACGAGAATCTAATACTTTGGATGTTAACATGGCTATCTTAATTACACTTCCATTTTCATCTAAGTTAATTCTGCTTAAAGCATCTGCCACAACATTTTCCTTTCCCGGCGTATGTTTAATTATTAGGTTATATTCCTGTAATTTGAGAGCCCACCTTATTAATCTGGGTGATAAATTTTTTCCAGAATAGAGTCTAGTGACCGCCGCGTGGTCGGTATATACAGTTACTGGAGAACTTCCAAAGAACACACGAAATTTCTGTACTGATGCTAACACTGCGAGAGTTTCTCTCTCTGTTGCGGAATAGTTTCTTTGGGTTTCATTTAATGTTCGGCTGAAAAAAGCCACGGGCTGACCATTTTGGGAAAGCACTGCACCAATCGCGAAATCTGAAGCGTCCGCTGAAATCTCTAATCCTTTATCCCCTTCTGGAAATTTTAAGACGGGAGCTTGAGTCAATGCGTCTTTCAATTTTTGAAACGCCAAGTTGGCTTCTGCTGACCACGAAAACCTAGCTTTTTTTCTTTTCAACTTTAGCAGTGGCTCAGCTATTTTTGCAAAGTCTTTAATGAAAGCCCGGTAATATGAACACATCCCGAGAAACGACGATAATTTCTTCGCTGTTTTAGGAACAGGATAATTTCTAATGGCTACTATTTTTGACTGATCCGTTTCGATTCCCTTTTGGGAAATTTTAAATCCTAAATAACGTAACTCTTTTGCGGCAAATTTACATTTAGACGCATTTATCTTTAAACCAGCTTCGTTTAACAATGAAAATACTTTTCTTAAATCTTGTAAGTGTTGTTCTAGAGTACTACTCGTAATTATAATATCGTCTAAATATATGAAAGTGCTTTTACCAAGGACTGGTCTTAAGACGATGTCCATACATCTTTGGAACGTTGCCGGCGCGCCGGATAATCCGAACGGCATTCTAAGAAATGCGTACGTACCAGATTTCGTTATGAACGCGGTTTTGTGTACGTCCTCGGGTTTTACCCCAATCTGAAAATAGCCACTCGTGAGATCTAATGTAGTCATGTATTTTGTAGACGAAATATTTCGAATAATTTCTTCAATTATCGGCAACGGATATACAGGATATTTTGTAACTGAATTTAACTTGCGATAATCTATAGCAAAACGCCACCGCTTCGGGTGCGTAATCGGGTAATCATTATTTTTCTTACACAGGACAACGGGGCTAGCATAACTGCTAGAAATTGGCGTGATGATTTTATTCTTTAACATCTCTTTAATATGATGTTCAATTATTTCTTCTTTTGTCCTATCATATCTATATGGCTTTTGCCTAACTGGCTGAGCGTCCCCCGTGTCAATGTCGTGGTTCACCACCTGCGTAAAGCCTGGTACATCACTAAATAAATTCGCAAAGTGACTTACCAGACCTTGGATTTTCTCTTTTTCCTCTGCTTGTAAATGTTCCAAGTCCAGCTGCGGGGGCTTATCATTCTTCGCTTCAATTGGCTTCATATTTAATGTTAGTTCTCCCCCCTTGAAATCAATTTTTGCTTCTGCCAAACTAAAAAAGTCCACACCTAGAATAATACAAGTCTGCAGGTTACGCACAATATAAAACAGGATTCTTACCTGTTCGTTGTTGATACGCACGAACAATGGTACTTTTCCTAAACAGCTACATTTTTCTCCTTGGGCCGCTATGACATCCGTGTCTCTTGCACTAAAAATTCTGTAACGTCGAAAGTGCTTCTTAAAGAATCTTTCCGATACGAAGCTGCTTTGGGCTCCTGTATCCAAGAGGGCTGTCGCCGGTATGTTGTTGATTAGAACTTCAATCTTCGGCAAACTCAAATTCTTAACGACCACGGTGTTTAAATTGATTTTGGAAGGGTTTTGCGCTGCTTCGGACTTCTTCACCTTCCTCGAAGAAATCCCTCTTAGTTTAAATTCTTTTTCTTCTGGTTGCCCTCGGAATCTTTGCTTGTTCTTCTATTAAATTCCCTTCGTTCGCCGCTCGCTTTAGGAGACACATCTTTCTTCGGCCATTGCTTCGCCTTATTCCCGTAACTTTGATTTTGCTTTTGCTGCGGTCTTGGCGAACTCCACTGACTTCTTCGCTCAAATTGGCGTCGTCGTTCGTTGTCGGCTGTTCTTCGGCTTTCAAATTGTACCGCGAGCTCAAATAATCTGTCTAATGTTGTTGGATTTCTTAGTTCGATGAAATCTTGAACTTGGGGCAGTAGCCTAGGAAGTATAACTTGAATAATTTCAGGATCCGGGCGACTTCCATACAAAAGCTTGAAAACTTGAATTTTCCTCAAAATAAAATTAGACAAATCTTCTATTCTTTCTTGGTATCGGCTAAACAGTTCAGCTTCCAATCTGGCTCGATCTCGCACCACGGGAAATGCTTTCACTAGAGAATTCTTGAAATTTTCATACGTGTATGTGGGGCTTCCTGGTTCCCCCAAGAGATTCTTTCCGATGCACTTGAACCAACTTAGCGCTTGGCCCTTCAAAGCGCTGGTAGCAAGAGCGACTTTCTGAAATTCGTGGACTGGATATAGCATGAAGTGGGAGTCTAGCTTTTCCAGGAAATTGATTACGGCTGTCTTGCCGTCAAAACTTGCCGCTGGCTTCATGGCTGCTCGCATGGTTTGTACGATGTAGCCGAATCCTTCTATGCCAGGAGGTGCTATCTCAGGATTCTGGACAGGTACAGCAGGTGTCTCAGGTTCGTCTTCTTGTTGTTGAGGCCATCCTCTTCTTTTTGTGCGGGCGCCACTATCAGGACTTAGCATTCTGTGTGTATTCTTTGAGAACATGGTAAATTCTGTAAAGGGTTCTTATCCTTACGTTCTAAGTCCTGAACTGGAACAGGGAGCGGAAGGTACGCTATGTTCTGATGTAACTGCTGGGCTGGAGAATAACTGCACGTGAAGGGATTTGAAATCCTCTTTTATTCAATCACTATTAAATACAAACCTCCCAATTCGGGAGAGATACAGAACGTAACAGACCACACTTTGGTCGAACTTAACAATCAAATAAATTTAAATAAATTAAAATAGAACTTAAATTAAACTTTGCTTCGCAGAGCAATTCGCGGAAGTTGGCCTCTACCGAAAAGGGTGCGTAGCAAGGTATACTAAATACTACCGCACTTTAATTTATTTTACAATGCAATCACGTAGTAAGCACTATGGCTTATAAATTTAAACTGCTAGCTGGTCAGGCGAACGTTGAGCAGCGTGACCGTGATCTGAGGCAAAGCTCTCACACACCGAGAGGTTTCCACCTCTGGCTTAAATAGTGCTTGGCTGAACTTCAAAAAATTAGCATAAGCTAAAACCGCGCGCTTCTTCTGACAGGAAGTTGAAGCAGAGAGGAGATAGAAAAGATTTAAATTAAAATAAACTTGGTTAGTTTAACTAAAACCTTACAACTGTACGGAATAAAACATGTTTATCTCCAGCGCGGGAGAAACTGTCTGTCGGAAATTCTAAAGATTTGCTGTTTTTAAATATTTCGTGATTCTCTTGTTGAATCAAATTTTATGTGCCATAAGTGCCAAGAACGTGATGTTCCATAAATAAAATAAGCACACAAACCGTTAATAATATAGAGAAAAAAAAAGTTTTGCAAAGCCAATCTTAGTAAGAAAACTGACATGATGAACTGAGAGAAGACGGAAAATACCGAAAAATGTATAACAAAACGCTGTATCGGGAATTCTATACGTATACTGCTATGCTGCTTTTAAAAATTTGCAATTTTGCTGCTGAATCATATATGGTGTCAGTGCGAAGAAAATGATACTTAATAATAAAGCTAAAAAGACAACAACAAAAAAAGGAGGTTAGTAGAAGTGAGTGTAACAGCAGACTGCGAGCTTAGCGCGAGCGTAAAAAACGTTAACACAATTTTTTTGTGGGGGGGGTTAAAATGTGAAACCTGACAGTATTGATTCCAGAAACATATCGAAGACTTGTAGCTATAATTGTTTAGCACAATTTTAATTCCACAGACAAATCGAAGATCAACAAGATATATGCTTGCTAAGCAATGGACAACTTTAATTCGAAATGGAAATAATATACCTTATATAAGCTATAAAACTTAATGTTTTTAAGCAAACATAACTTTAATATAAAGTAGATATTATAGATATTATATAGATATGTTTTTTAAGAAATGTAGAATTCTAATTCGAAACACACATGAAAATAATTACGCAGTTTATACGATCTATGTTTGTTAAATACCGTGCAATTTTAATTCTAAAGACAAATTGAAGATCTTGTGCAACTGTAAGATATACATTTATTAAGCAATGCAAAGATTAATTGGAAAGCTATAAAAAAGTTTATATAATTTTACGATCTATGTTATAAGGAGAGACACATCGAAGCTAATTTGTCTTAATTTAAAAAAAAATTAATTAAATTAAAAATTTTGAGATTAATTTTTAGGATTATGCATTTTTTATTTTTTTATTAATTTTTCTCGTGGTTTTATATACGTATACTTAATTTAACTATGCTCTTAGAATTTAAATGATATTGTAAATTGGTTCGCAGCAATAATTAATTTTATTTTTGCAATTATAATTAATTTAAAATTTATATTTGCTTTTTACAAATTGAGAATATTTGTTAAATATAAAGGATCTTATATACTTTAGGAACTATGTTAATTAACTAAAACATAATTTAACTCGAAATATATATTAAACCGCTTAGCTATGAGACCAATATTAACGAAAGATATAGCGATTCTTTTATAGCTGTAAGATTCATATTAGTTAAGCAATTCCCAATTTTAATTTCAAAGATAAATCAAAGATTTTATGTGGCATAATTTCTTATGCAATGGACTGTTTTATTCGAAAGGTAAATTAAAGATCTTGCATATGCGTTAGATTTATACTTTTTAATCAATCCCTTACGTTAGTAGATAGATCTAGTGTGTTCTGCCATAATCAACTACTCAATAAAACATACTTGAACTAAATTGCAATATTAAATCAGAAATATTACAGATCTTTCGGTAGAAGCTTGGAAGTGGGAGGAAATAGATACAATTTATAAGTACGTACAGTATGTAAGTAGTACGTACAATTTTTTTTCCTCCCCAATCGCTCAGTCTGTTAAGCAAAACACAATTTTAATTCGAAGGATAAAGGTACCACGAGGCTATGAGTTATATATATGTTAAGCAACGCACAATTTTAATCTGAAAAAAATATACAGAAGATTCTTTGCAACTTCTCTTTAGAACAATTTATGTACCAGGCCTCTGCAGCATAACATTACATAATACGAAAAACGGAAACTTTAAAGAGATTACTAATCGAAATTCGACGAGAAGCAGAACAAGAAATGAGATCAGAAGATCTAATTTCAACAGCCACCGCGGGAGAGCATCACAAATAAACAACGGGATCTTAAATACAGCTGAAGGGGGAGGAAGGAGAAAGCTTTCAACTACAGCATAAGTTCAAGAGAGATTTTCCTTTTCTTCCCCCCTCCCCCTGAACTCCCAGGATTCTCTTTTTTCCCAGGCAAATGCATGAAAGGACCACCTCCCGAAGATCTACCCCGCAGAGATAATGTGAGCGAAATCCTCTGCTGAGAATCTTTTCTTTGCATTGGAAATTTTTCCAATGTTTCCTGTGAAGAAAATGAGTAGCTCGAAAGGTATAAGATCAACTCGTAACCAATGAAATTCACACAAATAATATTCTTTGTCTTATCCAGATAGTATTTAATTCATTAGCATCTAAATGGTGTTATTGTTTTCATCTTCAAAGAAAATCCTCTCCTGATAAATACAGGAGCAAAAGGGGCATGAGCTCCGGGTCTCATTTTCAAAGGAGTCTCCTCCAAATTAAGGTACATATTTAATATGCATAAAATTTTAAGTAATTTTAAAGAAAAACTATACGAAACTGGTAGAAAAAAAATTTCATATATTACTTTTTTATATCACAATGCTGGCTAATGCTATTCAAGCTCATATGCCTGCTACTATGTTGCCATAACATTTGAAACTCATGGTACGTGGAATGAACATGAAGGTCTTCTAATTCTCCTATGTATGGTCACATATCGTAATAATAAGACAACAGTT